>PVKB01000668.1:0-40115 GCA_004027205.1 Ctenodactylus gundi
CAGGGCACACACAGGAACCTCACTCAGGACAGCCAGCTGCCCAGTGCTGAACACAAGGCCACATCTGGGCACACACTCGCACGTGTGGTGGCGACCCTCTCTGCAGATGCATCACCTCCTCCTGTGCCCGCACCCACACTGCGCTGCCTCTGCCACAGGGGAGCACGGGGCTCCCTCCCTCCACCTCTGCAGTGTGCCACGGCATTGCTGCCATCAGATCACCACAGGTCAGGGCCGTCCTCTCCACAGCATGGCACACGTGCTGACGCACTGGCCCCAGTCCTATTTATCTGGGCACGTCCTCTTTACCCACTCACCTGGTTCCTTTAGTCGGTCCCTGTTTCCCCATGCTCTGGCCCCATAACAAGAGGCTCTGCACATGACATGCTGCTATACCTGCCCTAGGTCTCTCCTTTCCTTTGGGCAGGGATCTGGGCTGTAGGTTAAGAGATTTTACCTTGCCTGTTGTATGTCTAAGTGGCAATAAATCAGAATAATAGCAATTCTGAGATAAATGAGACTTGAGATCCTAAAACATACAAGGGAAAAAGCCACTTCCATCAGATGCCCACCCCACTGTCGTTTCTAATATTTCTATACATGGGGGAACTGTTACGGTTTGGATCTGTAGTGGCCCCCAAAAGCCTCACATACTTGGGTGTTGTGGATTGATTACCTATGAATACCGTGCACCATTGGGAGGTGCAGCCTGGCTGGAAAGGGGCGATGCTTGGGGGTAACATGGAGGGGGGCGCTGGTTCTGCCCTTCCTCTCTCCTTGTGGTTTTCATGTCCCCATGCCACGAACAGCCTGTCTCCAGCTTTTTCTCTGGCTGCTGCCTCTGCCATGTGTTTTCACCGTAGCTTGGCTGCTCATACATGGTCTGTGACCTTCTGAAACTGTGACCTAAAATAAATCTTTCCTCCCTTAAATTGCGGGTGTTGAGTGTTCTGTCCCTGCAATGAGAAAGCAACTGAGACAGGAAACATCCAAACTTTCTGGCTATACTAAGGTCAAGTGTACCACTGTGTGACTGGGTTTCTTTTTCAGGAGAATTAAGGGTGTTTTCTGTGGTGGTGAGCGACAAGGATGAAAGTGTTAAGGATCGTGGGAAAAGAGGAATGGGGTCCTGTGGAGAACCCAGTAATGGGGACAGAAGTCCTGGGCCTGAGGCTTCAGCACTTGGTACCTGTGACTTCTGCACCTTATCAGCAAGAGGAGGTAGGAAATTCTTGTTTTCCTCACTGTGGCAGAGAGAGGAATTAATGTAATTGGTGAGTAGTGTGTTGATACACAGAAACCCTGCTTTTTATACAAGTGGCAAAGTTTTGTTATCTATTATTTGTCCCAAATCAGGGGTAGGGAGTTGGGTTCAAGTTCTCTGGCTCAGAAAGCAGGCCCATGTTGGGAGCACGAAGAGGGGTTGAGGTGGTATGAGTACAACGGATAGACAGAAAAACCCTTCAGCCTACCTGAATCAGATATGGAGAGAAAAACTTGAAGTTTAGAACCAGCTCAGCGTTGGACAGCTTAGGCCTGGAAGAGCCTCACACTCCGTTCAAGGAGCCAGGCTGCAGTTCCTGGGTACGCAGTCAGGCTCCAAATAAAAAGGCACCATGTACATTCTTATATAATTCCAAAACCAAAACAAAACCAATTTACCCCTGCCCTGTGAGGCCGAGGACCCCTAGGTGGGGGCTGCACGCATGTCACACGAGCTTATAGGCTGCATCGCACTTGATGGGTAAGTTGTCGACACAAGCAACAGCACCAAGCAGAGGACACAGGACACGGCGCGCGGCCACCCATGCTATTTTCTCCCTCCCCCTTTCTCTCCGTCCTTCTGCTCTGGTGCAGTTACGTTAGTCAATCGTGCAGTACTGAGAACCTAAGTACTGAACTGAGTATCAGAACCTGACTGTCAACAGAAATTCAAGGCACTTAACTGTAACCGAATGAATGAAAAGAAAGCAATGACATCATTAGTTAAAATGTATCATCACCACTGAAAAAGTGAAAAATTAAGAAACCAAATGAGAACACCGGGCACCAGGCAGTGAGACTCACGGCAGTGTGTGCTGTGGGTGGGACGGCTGTCGCAACGCAGAGTGACTGTCTCACACAAGACCTCGATGCTACCTTTAAATTGGCAGAGGCAGCAGGCTATGTGGGAGGGTAGGATCCTAGAGGTGGAAACAGAAAACACAATTAATGGACTGTGGTTCCTTGAGTGCCAGAGGAATCAGCCAGGACACCCCCGTCCCATGGGGAAAGGAACTCTTGATGCCTGGCCCGGGCTGGGCTTGAACCTACGATCTTCCAGCCTGAGCCGTCCAGAGTGCTGGGTTATAGGCCTGCATCTCTGGGCCCAGTTATTTTGTAATTAGTGAAGAGTTAGGGGCATTTATGATATGCATATTCAGTGTAAACATTTATAGCTGTACTTTTTAAGCAACATCTCAAATATTTTTTTAACACGGCTCTAACAGTTCTTGCATTGAATCCTCATATCACTTTGTTCTGGTAGCAAAATTGTGATAGTATTTATTGATTAATCTTCTTAGTTAATTATGTAATAATTAAGCAAAATTGTCAAAATCTTCTGAGTTAATGGCATTCAAATTAGCATAGCTGGTCTATATTTTTTCTCCTGTAGACACCAACAATGAGGTGAACTTTATCGGTAATGTTCATTTAATCAAAAATTTCAATTCTTCTTAGTACATATCAGATAGCAAACATTTTAGATGTCGCAGGCCAAATACAGTCTTCCCTCCACGTTCTTTCTGTACTCTTAAAAAAATGTAAATACCATCATTGCCTTTTGGCCCAATAAAAACAGAGATTGGCTCTGATTCAAACCATGGGCCATAGGCTTAATATAAATTCATGCACGGGGCATGTGAACACTTTTAAAACAAGTTCAGGTGAGTCTCAGTAAATGCTCAGCTCTTGTTACCTCATTCCCTTTGTAAGTGGAGTTTCCCCACCTGTATCTTGCTAATATAATTTAAAGAGCCAACAGTGCACGTAGGGTGTTTGGTGCTAGAGTTAGGTTTAGCCATACACAGACTTACACTTTATGGTATTTAACTGCTGGAAGAGATTTTAAAGATTATCTAATTGGAATTCTCTACTCATTTTATAGGTAACTCATACAAAGACTGGAGGGACGGCAAACCTTCAAGTGAATTGCCTCACAGTTCGCTGAGGTACTTTTCACTGGCATTTCTGAGACATGAAAGGGTTATTTCAGAATCAGAATTCATCAAAAGCATGGAGAATATCCATCCAGTGAGGGGAAATTAAAAGAACCTGAATACTATCAAATTCTCCTACCTGAAGTGTGAGATGTCTCAACTTTATTAAGGGCAATGAAAATTTCATAATGGACAATAGTCTTTACCCCAGCAATCCCTTTTCTAAGCATGGGTTCTACAGAAATCCTTGCCCATGCCCATGAGAGGCTTGTACAGGGAGGTTCATTGCAGTCATCCATGCAGTCAGCAAACTGGCTGGACTCTAAGCATCTTAAGTAGGGGAATTTTTAAATAAACCCTGCTGTATGCATTTTGTGGGATATTATGCAGGAATTTCATT
This sequence comes from Ctenodactylus gundi, assembly GCA_004027205.1. Lineage (NCBI taxonomy): Eukaryota > Metazoa > Chordata > Mammalia > Rodentia > Ctenodactylidae > Ctenodactylus > Ctenodactylus gundi. The sequence continues at coordinate 3,601 of PVKB01000668.1, forward strand.
GAATAGGGTCATTCCCTTCTCCCGGCAGAAGGGATAGTAGCCTCCTCCTTAGTAAGGCAAGATAGGGGCCTCAGAACTGGATGGCCTGGGATCTCCAGCAGTTCACTGAGTCAGGTGTGTGCAGCTTTCCGAGGAAGTCACAGGCCAGGGCCTCAGATACCCAGAAGTGGTAGCCCAAGCTGGGCATGGTCACAAGCTTGTAATCTTAGCATTTAGGGAGGCTGAGGTGGGAGGACTGAAAGTTTGAGTCTCACCTGGGCAACTTAGCAAGACCCTGTCTCAAAATGAAAAATAAATAAATATGAAGGGCTAGAGATGTAGATCAGCTGTTAAGTGCTCCTGGGTTCAATCCTCAACACCGGGGAAGAAGTGCCGGCCCCGCTCTGGCAGCCTGAGCTCTTCTGCCTCCAAGCAAGAACCTCAGAGATGCTCTTCCTCCTCTTGGGTTTAGCACTTCCCAGACAAGCACCTCACCTAGAAAATCAGGCCAGTCAGGGTGGCAGGCCGGAGAGCACGCAATGTGGTGGTCGGCTCCAACATGCTGCTCTGGATGCTGAGTTTGTTCTAAACGCTCAGTATCTAGTTCCATGTTTGATACTTCTTTCCCTTCTCCAAGGCAGGGACCTCCGCTCCATGATGACGGCAGTGTCTGCAGGGAAGTGCGGGTAGGCAGTTTCATCTGAGGCGGGGTTTAAATCTGAGTGGATGGCTGTTTACACCGGAATGGGAGAACTCTCCCCATCCCACTGTGGCCCCATAAGGTCATTCATCTAGGTGTGACCAATGCCACTTCTCAGAGCATACATGGAGAAGACATGTCAGATGTTAAAGTCTGCAAGCTGAGAAATTTTCTTGAAACCTTCCTCTGGCACGCTATTTTCGTTGCTTTTCTTTCTTTCTTCCTATACTAGAGATCAAACCCAGGGCCTTCATACTGAGCTATACCCCTAGTCTACTTTTAGTTTTGATTTTGAAACAAGGTCTCATCAAGTTGTTAAGTTGTCCAGGCTGGGCTTGAACTTGCAGTGCTCTTGCTTAAGTTTCCCAGAGTGTTGGGATTATAGGCCTCTATTATGGGGCCTGGTTACAGGCCTTCTTATCAGAATCTCTCTCTCTCTCTCTTTTTTTTTTTTTTTGAGGCAGGGTCTTATTCTATAGTCCAGGCCAGTCCTATGTAGCCCAGGCTGGCCTTGAACTTTAAGCAATTCTCCTGCCTCAGCCTCCCAAGTGCTGGGATTACAGGCATGCACCACCACGCCCAGCTTCTGTGGTGCTGGGGAATCAAACCCAGGGCTTTGGACTTGCTAGGCAAGCACTTCAGCCACTAAGCTATTCTTCCAACCCCCTGAATCTCTGTTATAACTTGTCTTTTGCCTGGCCCAGGTCCAGCATGTGAAGTCGAGCAAAAGCAGCTTTCTCTTATCCATAGTGCCTTGTATATGGCTGGGCACGTAGTAATGCATTCAAAATGGACCTGATTCTGGGGCTAGAGGAATAACAGTCAGTGGTTAGAACACTTGTATAGAAAGCTCAAGCATCTCTGAGGAGATCTCCTTTACTAACAAGTATTCCACCACTGAGCTGTACTGCAATCCCTTTATCTCTGATTTTTTTCGACGTTCAGGTTTTAAAATTTTTTTAATTTAATTTTATTTTTGAAACAGGGTCTTGCTCTGCAGCCCAGGAGGGTCCTGAACTCACTATGGAGCCCAGGCTGGCCGTGGACTCAACAACAATCCTGCTGCCTCAGCCTCCTGAGTGCTGGGATTACAGGTGTGCACCACCATGCCCAGTTTATGTGCGTGGTGCTGGGGAATCAAACTCGGGTACTTGGTGCTTGACTTAGCACTTGATAGGCAAGTGCTTTAACTGCTGAGCCATTCTTCCAGTCTCTATTTTGTTTTATTTTGGGACAGGGTCTCTCTCTGTAGCCCAGGCTGGTCCTGAACTCACTGATATAGCCCAGGCTGGCCTTGGACTTAGAACAATTCACCTGTCTCAGCCTCCCGAGTGATGGAATTTCAGGTGTGTGCCACCACACCCAGCTTTATGTGGTGCTAGGGAATTGAACTCAGGGCCTTGTGCTTGCAAGCCAGGTGCTTTAAATACAGTGCCATTCCTCCAGCCTTAAATTATTTTGAGACAGGGTCTTGCTCTGTAGTCCAAGCTGGTTCTGAACTCACTATGGAGTCCAGGCTGTCCTTGAACTCATGGCAATCCTCTTGACTCAGCCTTCCTTGTACTGGGATTACAGTTGTGCACCAACACATCTGGCTTATGTGGTGTTGGGGAATCAAACCCAGGGCATTGAGTTTGGCATTGAGTTTGTTAGGCAAAAGCCTTAACTGCTGAGCTATGCCCCCAATCCTTGTTTTTTATTTTTGACTCTGAGACAGGGTCTTGCTAAATTGCTAAATAGCCCAGGCTAGGTTCAAATCTGTGGTCTTCTTGCCTCAGCCTCTCAGACTGCTGACATTATAGGCCTATGCCATGGTGATTTCTGTTTTTTTAGTTTTGTTTTGTTTTGTTTTGTTTTGCTTGTTTGTTTGTTTTTTGAAAAAGGTTCTCTCTCTTTAGCCCAGGCTGGTCCTGAACTCACTGGTGTAGCCCAGGCTGGTCTTGGACTCAGGACAATCTACCTGCCTCAGCCTCCTGAGATTACAGGAATGTGCTACCACGCCCAGCTTTATGTGGTGCTGGGGAATTGCACTTGCAAGCCAAGCACTGTAACCGCTGTGTCATTCATCCAGCCCCGGTGGTGATTCCTGAGTGCTGGAGGATTACAAGTGCTTACTGCCAAGCCCAGTAAACACCTGTGATTTCTATTGACAAAGTCACAGGTATCGTTAACTTGTTGGTGTGACTTTCATGATCAAGGGAAATGGGAAGTTTCAGATAGAGTGAAAATAAAGATATAATTTTCCCCCTCCAAGGATTCTAGAAAATTTTAGAAGCCTGAATGAGAGGGGTAATTTCCCATCTAATAGTTAAAGATCCTGCACCTGGTCTCACAGATGTCGCCCACCTTATAGGATAAACACCGTTGTGCGGAGCAGTGGTCAGCAGGTGGCAGCACATGAGCAGGAGTGTGGGCTCCTCAGGGTGGCGCTGAGACCTAGTGACAGAAGTCTAAAGGCCACTCTGACTATAGACCAAAGGAAAAACCAGATCCAAAATCTTGTCTGTTTGCCTTCTGTCTTTGCACTGGTTTAGGGGTCAGCCACGCCGAGGTGTGTTGAGGGGTCCCATGGGACAAAGTCTGACTGAGGGTCCCCTGCAGGAGAAGTCCTCTGCTCTCCATCTAGGCTGGAGTATAAGGGGTAGTTTATCTGAGCTCTAAGAGTCTGAGGGTCGCAGGGTCCAAGACAGTGACGTGAGTTTCAGTATAGTTCTCCCAGGAAACACTTGTCCTGTCTTTAGTGTCTCGACACAGGCGTGTGTGTGTGTGTGTGTGTGTGTGTGTGTGTGTGTGACAGGACGAGCTGAGTGCTGCATCACCTGGGGGCCTGGCAAAGGGCCTTCTCCCTCTTCCTAGACAGAGACAGCTGGGGCCAGGCTGGGGCAGGCAGGTCTTCCTTTTGGGTGCGCCAGCTGGCTAAGCCTTCCCCCACTCTGCCCTACCCTTTGCCCCTGTCTTGGTGCCTTAGGTGCGAAGGCACTAATGTGGGATGGGGTTTGATTATGGGATCGTGTGCAGAACTAGGTAGGCATTGGCAGGTGCCTAGGGCTGGCCTTCAGGAGGACTTTCCTCAGGAGCACAAGCCCCACCGCAGTCTCCGTGAGACCTGAGTTTCATGCATGTGCCTTGGCGGCCCTGTCTGCCCGTCGTCCTTGAGTGCAGGTGTAGGGCTGCCTCTCGGGCTGTCCTGTGGTGACACCCGTTCACATGAGTTGGTGCCTGAAGTGGGACTGAGTGAGCTCCTGACCCTCCAGAGATGCTCCAGTTCACGGAGAACTGTGCTCTGTTCTTGTCTCCTCTGTTCTTGGGATCTCTCTCAGCTGGGGGCATGAGGGACAGATTGGACAGGACAGGAATTACAGGAAGGGAGGTAGAGTCTCGGTAAGAAGGGGTGAGGTAGGGCATCCTCCTGGTCCTCTGTTCAGGGCAGCCATGTCCCTGAATCTCGCTGGAAACTCTCTTGGAAAGGGGCCCTGCGCCCCTGCCTGCTCAGCCTCTACCTGGTTAGGAGGCCTCCTAGAGGCCTCACTCTGGATTTGCAAACTTCTCAGATCTGGAAAGGGGGGAGGGGGGTATGTGGTAGTGATATCACAGGCCCAGGGTGTCTCTGACCATGGCCTGGCCTTTCTATCCAGGGAGGGGACATCTAGAAATGAAAGCTTCATAGCTGAGACCACAAGGCACTTGCTTTATTGTTCCAGGGCAGGGGACAATGGCAGGCCATTGAGGAATCTGCTTGTGCCTCAGATGAGCCTGGGGTCAAACTTTGGAGGTTCTCATTACTCCCAGGCCCAAGGATAGCTTGAAGATCCCACTTAGTGGGGCATGTCAGCCACCTAATCGTACCTCCTAGCTCCAGGGATATCTCTTGTGCTTCCTGGATGTCCTGGGTCAGATAATCAGTGAAAGAGAGGGGGGCCTAGGTGTCCCCCACCAGCCTGTACCAGGCTTCCCTTCCCTGAATGCCCAGGCTGCCAGCACAGGTGGAAGTATCTGTTAAGCTGGGACCTAAACTACAGGAACTTCCTTCTAGAGAGTGAGATTGGTGTGGCCTGGAGAGGGCCCTTCCCACCCGGGACTACCGAGAGGAGAGGACTTGTTCAAGTTTCTGAGGGCAAAGGCTTTTCCAAACATTTTGTATTGGAATTGGGCTCAGATTGGTCCCAGGGTGGACACTGCCCTCCTGTGTGTCACCCTGGGGACAGCCGGACAGAGTGTATGTGCTGAGGATGGGTGGAGCCTGGCAGGGTGGGTACCGCTAAGTGGCGCCCCTCTCGGGGGTGGGGAGGTCCACAGACAACATACAAGCTACCTCTTCCTTGCTGGACTATCGGGATGAAGACAGGAGAATAAATACAGGGGGCTTCTGGGAAAGAACACAGTTGGAGGGGGCCGGGCCTGCCAGGCATGTGGGAGAGAGTGGGTTTCAGGGGGATCATTGACCTGGTGTGGGGGCCCAAAGCCCTTAGCTTGCAGTTGCCTCTGAAATGAAGCCAGGCCCTCCACGATACAGTATGGATTCCTCTGTGTGTGTCTGAGTGACTGCGTGTACGCTTGTGCACGAGAACATTCGTGTGAATGAGTGTGGGCTACAAAAAGTGTACTTGCTTTTTGCCCAGACTCTTACTCTCTGGTTCCTTGCATGAGAGGCTAGACCACCAGGTGGCAGAAACACATGAGGGGCAACATCCTGGGTGGTGTTTTCTGCACCCCAGCCACCTGCTCACAAGTTGGCTAAGCGGCGTAGGGGCAGGTAATGTTTTCCTTCCTTGAACTTTAAGGTGAACCCTACATGCGCAACCAGCTGGCTCTTCTAGACCAGGCAAAGGCTGGAGCTGATTCTGGGTGTAGCTCATGCCAAGGCCATGGGCTTGGAGCTGGGGCTGAGGTACACAGCAGGGCCCGCGGGGGGTGAGGGAGGCGTGGGCTCCAGCTCCATGAAGGCCGAGTAGAGGGTAGTGAGGGGCAGGTCTCCCAGCGCTCCCGAGCTCCCGCTGCCTGGTGGCACCAATCCGCCTGCCCCGTTGCCTGTCTCTGCCAGACAGGGTCCTGGAGGGAAGCAGTGAGGTGGTGGCAGGGGCGGCAGCATGGAGGATGACGTTGGGGACGAGGTCACCAGTACCAGGGGGTCAAGGGCTAAGCTGTCATCCTTCAGTTGTTCCCACAGATTTCCTGGTTGAGGAAACAGGAGGAGAAAAACACATCACTAAGAGGTACCAGCGGAGCCCTCTCGGCCCCCCGGGCTGTTCCGCGCCATGTGTGTTAGGATTAGGGTGACACTGGGAGCAAACCCTGACAGCAGCCAACGTGACCCTAGGGCATGACTGGGCCTCTCTGAGCCTCAGAGTCCTCTTCCTAGCTAGCACAGCCTGAAAGCCATAGATCCTGATGACCTCAGTGGCTTTTGGGGGCAAAGAAGATCATCAGGGAGGACAAAGATTTGAGAACTGCTTATTAGAAGGGTTGATACAAATTCACGCTCTTGGGAGTATTCAGGGGAACTTCCCACGTGGGCTCCTGCCTAGGCTCCCAAGGAAGGCGGACCTGAGGCTGAGACTCAGGATCTTCCCACGGCGCACCTGGACCTTGATGAGCTACACTAGCTAAATGACCTTGGATAAGTTAGGTAACCTCCCTGTGCTTCTGAGATGGATGTAATATTCTCTCCTATTCTACATGCCCAGATAAGAGAGCTAATGGTGTGGTGCTTTTACTGCAGGAGCTCCAGATTTATTGTATACCACAGACCCATGGATTTCCTGAGGCTGCTTGAGCCCTGCTCTCCACTTCTAGATGGGGGTGAGGATCTATCTGAAGCTATTTCTTTTTTGAGTCAGGGTCTCACTCTAGTCCAGGTTGGTCCTGAACTCACTATGGAGCCCAGGGTGACCCTTAGACTCACAGCAATCTTCCTGCCTCAGCCTCCTGAGTGCTGGGATTGCAGATATGCGCCACCATGCCTGCCCCACAGTTCCCCAGTCTCTCCGTGACCTGCCCAGCTCCAGGTGTTACATTCCTCCTGGGAAAGGGTCTCTTTTCTTCCACATTGAGGCGTGAGCTCTGGTAAAGTGCAAAGACTTCTAGGAATGATCCACCTTCCCATCATTCATAATCAAGTGTGGGGTGGAACTCGGCTCGTTCCAGTCTCGCCACAGCTGGGAGTGGTTTGACTATGAGTTCGTCAGAACACTCCAGGGAAACAGGGGTGAGGACATTCCTTTGTCGGATTCCCGGGAGTGAGAGGGAAGCCCACTCTGGGCTCTTGCTAGCAGGCAGCAGCCTGGAGGCTGGGTGGGGACAGGTCACACTGCCAGGTGCACCACCCCATCCTGTCCCATCTCCCCTTTCCACCCCTAACTCACCCTGGAAGTCAAAGTCAGTGAGAGAAGGGTTGATGGCATCCAGGTCAGTACTGAGGTCCCCATCCGGCAGTAGAGTGTCGTGCACTGTCCTGGCTGGGGAAGGCTCAGCCAGCAGTTTGGCACTGTGGCCAGGTGGGGTGTGGGCAGGCAGAGGTGAGTCCTGGGGGGCGCCTGCCTGGGCCTGCAGTTCAAGGTGCCCATCCGGCTGAGGGAACAATGGTGGCGGGGGTCCAGGAGGGGCCAGGCCAGGTGAGAGGTGTGCGTACGTCTGCCCATAACAGGAGGGTGCGTGGCCCCCGAGTAAGTCCTGCAAGGGGTTCTTGCCAGGTAGGGGGCCTGGAGCTGGGTGGATTGAATGGAGAGGCTGGGCGAGGCCAGCTGGGGGTGCCAAGGGTCTGACGGAGCCTGAGCCTGGTAGGCCTGGGGGTGGACAGCCCAGCAGTGGGGAGCCCAACTTCTCCCTCTTGTCTCCAATGAGGCTGTCCAGCTCTTCTGAAAACATCAAAGAGAAAAAGAACACCCTGAGACCTCCCTCCTCCGCTTGAGGCATCCTGCCTTGGACCCAGGGGTCCTGTCCCCGTTCTCTTGGCTCACAGGTCCCCGCCCCTCACCTGGCTTGGCCATGCTTTTGCGCACGGCGATGGGGTCTTTCCGCTTCCACTTCTGCAGCTCCTCCTGCATCTTGTCGATCTTGGCTGGGTTGAGGGCCCACAGGCAGCCCTTCCGAGAGGAACTTCCGGATTTGTTCTCCACCTTTTCGAAGCACTTGTTGAGGGATAGGTTGTGGCGGACTGAATTCTTCCAGCCGTCAGGTGCCGTCTGCCCGAGCAGAGCAAAGCGAGAATTCAGGCTGGGTTCAGGTGGCAAGACCTGAGTCCATGTCTGGGCTCTAGAATATCCCTTTGCTTACTCTGGGCACAGAACTGCTGTCTGGTCTGCGGCTTGTCCTCCTTAGCATCCAACACTGCTTGGTACCTCTTAGTGGTGGGGAATGAGTCCACAAGAAACTTGACCACACCTTTTTTGGGGGGCAGCAGGGTGGGGTGGGGGTGGGCGGAGCACGAGGGATTGAACCCATGGCCTTTACTCTGAGTTAAATACCCAGGGCCTTTTTAGTGTTTATTTGGGGCAGGGTCTTGCTAAGTTGCTAAGTTGCCTAGGCTAGGCTTGAGCTTACGATTCTCCTGCCTCATCCTCCCAGAGTGATGAGATCACAGGCCTGTGCCACTAGGGTCAGTGACCACACATTATTGTCATATAAAATCTGCCTTCATCTTACCCTGCTCTTGGTCTGGCCCTTTAGAGGTCTGGAATGTGATTTTATTATTTATTTATTTATTTATTTTTGAGACAGGGTGTTGCTCAGTAGCCCAGGCTGGTCCTAAACTCACTGTGTAGTCCAGACTGACCTTGGACTCACTGCAATCCTCCTGCTTCAGCCTCATGAATTCTGGGATTACAAGTGTGTGCTCCCATGCCCAGCTTATGTGGTAATGGGGAACTGAACTCAGGGCCTTGCGCTTGCAAGGCAAGTGCTTTAACCTCTGTGCCATTCCTCCAGCCCCTGGAAAGTGATTTCTGAAGGGAGGTTGGTAGGTACTAGAGCATTTTCTTGGCCTGTGTGGGCAAAGCTCAGTAGGCCTTCCGTGCAGCCCCTTTGTGGAAAGGGGGCCCATCCCCTGGCGTGTCCCGTGCCAGCTGTAGAGTGGGGTTAGAGGAGGCTGTGGAAAGCTCCTCTCCTGAGTCTGCCTCCTCCTGTCTGGGGCAAACTTGGGAGAACGGAGGGATGGGTGAGGTGAGGCTGGTGAGTGTTTGGGTGTGTGCATGTTGCACGTATGCTTTGAGCATGTATCTGGGTGTTGGTGCACTGTGGCCAGCTCCGTGATGTGAGTAGTGTCTGCCCGGTACAAGTCTCTGAACTCCTGAGTGTGAGGCCGTATAAGTCTCTGGGGATGGCTTGTGTGAGAAAGTCTCTCTGGGTATCCATGATTGTCTGTGTGGGTGTGTGTTCGCATGAGCGTGCCTGGGGGGTGTGCCCTGGTGGGGAGGCTGGCCCTCAGGCAGGGGCTGCTCGTGCCAACAGAATAAACACCCATTAGGAGGCCTGGTCATGCCACCAGTGCAGTAATTGTGCCCAGGGAGGGTTGTAAAAACCATTAGGCTGACTCAGTTGGTGAGAGGCGGTGGCGGGGGTGCCAGTGGGCCTCCTGTCCCCCGCCTCTAGTTCTGTTACAGGATCTGTGCCAGGCGTGAACCCTGTGGGGGCTGGCTGTGGGCACAGCCACTGCCCTGGCCCCTGGGGCTTCTCTGCCCTCATCCCCTGGCCCCTCTCCCTTTCAGCCTGTAGTTTCTGGTTAATGAGGGGCTGCCACGCCCTCTTCTCTAGCTCACTTGCCCCGGGGAGCAGCCAAGCTGAATCACGCCCAGAAGAACCGGGCCCTGATGCCAGCATCATTGCACGTTGTTGGCAGCAGCTGCAGGAGCCTTTCTGGGGGACAGCTGGCCTGGACCAGGGGCTAGTTGAGATGACTCCCAAGGGCCCCAGGATCACCAGGCAGTATTCCTGAGCCACCAGACGTGCTTTCAACTTCCACGACAGTCTCCACTAGGAATCATGGCTAAAACACTCCATGGGCAGAACTAATGGGCACTGGGGCATTTTACAGCCCCATAAATGTATAACTTGGGGATTCCAGGGCAGCCCCCACCCCAGCTACTTCCTGTTTGGAAGAGGGATGGTCAGCACTAACAATTATGTCCAGTGGCTGGACACTTCCCCAGTCCTATATCCCTGACTCACGAGGCTACGGGACGCCCATACCAGCTGCTTTGGGGCATGGGTGCTGCCCCCTCTGTCCTTATCCAGGAAAACTGACCTTTAACTGAAGAATACAAGAAAGGGTAGGGGAGCTTTGAACTAACTCCTTAGGAGGATCAGAGGGGGACTGGTGAGTTGGGAGGAATCTATGGGGCAACTAGTTCAAGCAGACCATTTTACAGACTGGGAAACTCAGGTCCAGAGAAGAAAAGGCCTATCCCTGGACCACACAAGGAGGTAATGGCAGACTCTGCCTGTGTCCCTTTACTATAGGCCCTGCCCAGGTCACGGGGTGGGTCCGCCTTGCCTCCCAGGGGCCACCCCTTCTCACAGATGCTCTCTCTCTGAAGTCAAATGTAAACTCAGGGGTGAGGGAGTGATGCAACTGGCGAAGAACAACAACCAGAGCTAAAAAAAAAGCTGCTAGACCTCTTCACTCTTCAGCCCCATAAAGTGGGGATTACACGGCTCCCAGGAAAAATAATTAAGCCAGGAAGATGAGATGCAGGGAGGGGCTGGGGCAGGCCGGGTGGGCCGGGAGGAAGCCCACAGCAGGGGCCAGGGCTCCCTGCTGCTTTCCCTGCGCTCGGCCCCTGTGGCACTGGAGAGCTCCCGCAGCTTCCGGGATAGGGAGCGCTGGGCTCCCTGCCCAGCTAGGCTATGTGGGCAGCTCTGGAGCAGGCTTCCAAGCTTCCCAACTCTCTGAGGCCACTCGCCTTCCGCTCCTCCTTTTCCGTTCCTGGTCAGACCGCTGTGACCCTCTTGCCCACCCCCACACCCAATGGCGGCCCAGCAGGTACAGACTTGTTGAAAAATCAGCTGCAGATTATCCCTAGGCAGGACACTGGGGCAGATGGTAGGGGAGGGAGTCACCCCACTGGCAGGTGGAGCTGAGGTCTGGATTACGTGGGCCTCGGCACCTGCCCTCTCCCAGGGTAGCACATGAGACAGGACACAAACTTCGGTCTCTCCATCAGAAGGGGTCTGTGCGGGAGGGGTGCGGGCATGCGCCAAAGGGAAGAGAGTGGTGCAGAGAGCCAACAAGGTGACCCAGCAACTGACCCGCCCGCGGAGTGACCCTGGGACAGGCCACTCTCTTTGATGTGTTTGGGGGCAGACCACCTATCTTGTCCCTGGGGAGGGGGTTGGGTAGAACTCCCAGGGCATCTTCGTATAGCTAATAGGAGCGAGAGCGTGCAGAAAGGATTGGAGCAGAGTCAGGTGGGCCCTGGGACACCCAAAGACCGTGAAGACTATGGGGTAGGTGGGTTCTCCTGAAGCCTATAAGGGGGACACATTCACTGCAGAACTGGCTGCAGGCTGCTGTGTAACCCGAGGCTTGTAGCTTGAGGTCTCTGTCCCCTACATGAAGCCTTCCTTAGGAACTCTGTCCTGAGGTAGGCAAGGGAAAGGGTTTTTAGGGTGACTCCTCTCACCCTGCTTTCACTCTAACTCTTCTCTCACCTCCGAGTGTAGTTTTCTGACTAGGGAGGCCGAGGCTGGCTTATCCGGGGCTCAAGGTAGTAGGTACGGATGGGTCTTGGACTCACCTTGAAATAAGGGAAGTGCTCCGTCATGAAATTATAGATCTCACTCACGGGAAGGCTTCCAGTTTTACTGTTCTTCAGGGCCATGAAGATGAGGATGCTGAAGACACAGAGAGCCCCTGAGAGCCTGAACCTCCCACAAGAGCCTGATGCTCCTCAGAGAACTCCCTCTGATGACACAGGCTCTGTGGAGCTGCGCTTGAAGGGAGAGGGGACGAGAAGTGTCCAGGGAAGTAGACACTCAAGTCAGGAATTACAGGTGAATGAGGATCTCGTGGGATTCGAGAAACCAGGGCTCCCACCTGACTTAGATACAGACTAGCTGTGTGACTGTGGGTGGTTGCCTTAACCTCTCTGAGCCTCCATTTCCTCAGCTTTGACATGAGAATGGTAATAGACATTTTGTAGTTGGGGAGACTGATGGATGATCCTTGCACATAGAAGGGCCTCATTACGCGGAGCTCTCCTTTCTAGCTAGACTTCAGCCAGCTGTACAACAGCTGGACATCAGGGAGGGAACTGAAGTTCTCTGGTCCCCTACAGTGAGCAGGGTACTCTACTTCTGCAGTGTTTTTCTTGATCTTTCCAACAGACCGAATTACTGTTCTTTAACCTCTTCCTAGGTGAATAAATAGAGGCTCAGAAGGATCAAGCGACTTGCCTGAGTTCCAGTGCCTGCCCTGAGCCCAGTCTCCTAGACTGCAGGGCCTGGGTGCGCTCCTCTGCCCTCTCTGTGCACCCCCCGCCCCCGCCCTCCTGGCTGATGTGTGAGTTCTTCATCCCGAGCTCACATTAGTCGAGGATCTGACCTCTCCCTGGGGCCCAACACATACGTGAAGTGTCACTGGTCATGGGATGAATGAAAGGGCAGAGGAGAGCGTCCCCCAGATAGGCTGGGTGCTGCTGGCACTTAAAACCCTCGCCCTGGAGGAGTCCCACCAGACCTGGCAGATGGCAGAGTCCCATCTGCAGTGTTCGTGTTTCATGTATTTCCAGCCCCAGCTCTGGAGTGGGGCTTTTCTCTGTTTCTGGGGCAAAGGGAAGGCAGTAAGCATCCTCCTAACTCTAGTCTCTAGGCCCTGGGCCCCAGGAGGTTGGGCCTCAGCAAGTCCGTCCAGACAGCCGCCCCTGCTGAGTCAATCTGGAGACTCGATTCCCCAGGGTTAAAGGAGAGTCTCAGGCGGTCCAGCCCACCCCGCTGCCCCAAACAGGATCCTTTTACAGAATCCTTTGGAAGCCGGCTGGATATAACTTCCACCTGCTACCTACATGTGAAGAATCCCATGCCTTAGTTTCCCCAGAGGCCCTCTCGCGCCTCCTTTTTCCACCCCAAGGGTACTAGGAGGTGTACCTGTAGGAGTAGATGGGTTTGGGAAAGAGTGGCTGGTGACCATCGGCGCTGGCCTGGGGTGCGATCCGCTGGTATGGATAGTGAGAAGAGCCCAGGTAGGGTACAGGGTAGCTGCTGCCACTTGGTGCGTACTGGAGAGGTGGAAGGGGGCAGAGTGGTCACCATGGTGCCCAGTCTTTCCAAAGAGGAGGCTCCTCTCCCCGGGATAGTTCTCCCCTCCCCGGTCAGGGGCGCCATCCACCAGCAGAACTATCTGAGGGTGGCCAACAGTATGGACATCTGAGGACCTTGAGAAGACCCACACTCTGGAACTCTAGCTCTCAAAGCTCTCAAAGTTTCCTTCCTCCAGCTCCTTCCTTTCAGCCCTTTAGGTATCTGGTTGCCGTGGTGATGGGAAGGATGGAGCCCGGCAGAGCCGGAAGGAATAGGAGCAGCCCAAGTCCTCTGTATCCCTTTAGGCAGGTACTCAGGCTTTGGTGCTTCTCCTGAAACACTGGACCGGAAGTGGGATGTCCAGCCTGGGCGTTTGCTGGGCACTGCCACCTTTTATGAGTTTCAGTGGCTCTTTGAAAGAGCCGGTCATGGTGGTGGGCAGGTGGGGGTAGGAGGTGGTTTTATGGCAAAGGGAGTGGCTGTGGTGCCAGGGATGGTGTTTTATGGGGGCAGGGGAGTAGGAGACTCTGACTCCCCCAGCTGCTTCAGGCTGAAGTGCTCTTTCCAGGTCACCGAGAGACACTTAGTGCCTGAGTCACCCTCTCTTCAGGCTCCATAAAGCCCTGGGTGAGGCCATCTTGTTCGAGGAGGGTGTGCAGACTGCAGAGGGCATCAAAGCAGGGCTGGCATGGTAAGGCATTTAAGATCTGATGGCCCCTTACTTCCATGGTGGCCCATTCCCTGATGGAACAGTCTGCCTCAAGGACATTTCTGCCTGGGTCAGACCACGGATCTCAGGATAGTTTGGCCGTTGCAGCCAGGCCCTTTGTTGGAAGGGAGGACGTCCCCTTATGCTACCTGTTCTCTTGTTCCCCTCTGTCACTTGACCCCCAGCCCAGAGTAGGCTGACCCACCCCCCACCCCCGACAAACACACTGCCCACACCTTTCTGCCTCTCTGGCTTGGCCAAGATCAGGGCCAATGCCAAAGAGCCAGGAGTAGAACCTGCTCCACAGGCAGGGCCTGTCTCAGTGCCAGGCTGCAGGTGGATGGAGCTGGGCGCTGGGCAGCCACTTGCTCTGTCTTGCCCGGTGACTCCAGGGAGCTGCTTCGCTCCTCTGGGTTCTTTCTTTCTCCTTTTAAAAGCCTCCATTCCTTGCCAGTGTGGGGCAACTTTCTGGCATCCCGTACATTTGGGAGGAGCTGAGTGAGGCTGGGCAGTGGGATGGGGAAAGGGCCACAGATGATGAGGGGCTGGAGCCCTCTGGGTGGGGAGGCCCTCTCTTCCCATACCTGACACCTACCCTCTCCAGGCCAAGGGAATGGAAGGCCAAGGTCATACAGCAGGATGAGACCCAGACGGGAGCCAATTGTTCGCCGCTCTGCTAGGCTTCCCGTGTCACACACCACAGATTTCTTTTCTCTCTGCTTTTCTTTGTCTAGGGTCCCTCCCTGCTTGGTTTGCATTATGGCCCTAGGGTGGGGCCGGAGCCTCAGTCTTAGCCCCACTCTTACTGGAGACCTATCAGGCCCTACTCGGGTTCAGATAAGCCCTGGCTACCCCTAGAGAAGCGCAGTTCTTCCCTCCCCATGAATCACTGTCCCCATCCTCAGTAGCCTGAGTAAGGCTCAAGGCCGTGCTGCCTTCACCTGTCCACCCAGGTGTGCACACACTTGCATGCACACTGATTCGTGACACACAGCACACCACCTATGTCCTGAGACCCCTAGAAGCAAGCCCACTTGCCCCAGACCCACCTGGTGGAAAGGGGGCTGGGAGGGGCAGTACATGTGCTGCACGTGGGGCTGGTAGCAGTACATCCCAGGGCCACTCTCCAGAGCGGGGGGCTTGACTTTGACCTCTGACACCTGCTGGAAGAAAAAGCAGAACACGAAGCTGGACCTTATCTTTCTCACTTTCTTTTTCTCTTGTTCTCAGTGTCACACAACAGCACTGCCTCCTCTGTCTCTAGCAAAACTTAGTCCTTAAGGATAAATGAGAAAGGCAGGGATTTCCTCAAGGAAACTCAGCTTGGTGGTGGTCGATCTAGAGTTGGATCGACACTTTCTATATCTGGTCTCAGGGCTGGAGGAATGGCTCAGTGGTTAAAGCACTTGCCTTGCAAGCACAAGGGCCCGAGTTCGACTCCCTAACACCACATAAAGCCTGGTGTGGTGGCATAAGTCTGTAATTCCAGCACTCGGGAGTCTGAGGCAGGAGGATTTCCTTGGGCCCAAGTCTAGTCTGGGCTCCATAGTGAGTTCAAGACCAGCCTAGGGTACAGAGTGACACCCTGTTTCAAAAAAAAAAAAAATAATAAGTCTATACCCTGTCTCACTGTCAGTGAGATGCTGAGGTTGGGCCACCCAGAGAAGTGGCAGAGACTTGCCAACGGTTATTGCGAGACTGGGATAGGCCCAGAGGTCTCCGTAAGGCCCGTGCCAAATCTGTCCTTACAGGGAGAGTAAGGGGTTCCAGCTAAGTCCTGGAAGGGGGGGAGGGTTTATTGCTCTTCCTGGAGTTATTGGTGGCCTTGGAAAACTAGCACCTGGGCCCAGAGGGGCCAGTCAGCCTTGACACTTCCTAGGTGTGCCCTGGGGTGGCTGATGCAGAGGTTTCCATAATCACAGAATCTCAGGCCTGGAAGGGCCAAGAATGTTTGCATTCAACCCCTTCATTTGATAGATGATGAGGCTGAGCCCAAGGAAGGGAAGCCCTGTGCCACAGGTGACCCAGCAAGGTGACAGGGAAGCTGCAGGCTCCTGAGCCTAGACTCAATCTTAGCTTCAGCTGTTGACTGGCCAGGGAGACCTTGGGCAAGTCTCTTGGCCTCTATGACCATCTGCAAGATGCGGGTAACAGGAATGTTCTAGAGGGCTGTTGTGAAGATTAAATGGGACACTTGAGAGAAAGCACCTGGCAGAAAGAACCAGGATGTGGCAGGTGGTAGACAGCTGGGGGCAGTAGCTGATATGATGGTGCGCTCACGTAGCTGCTGCATATTCAGGGGCCTTAGAAGTCATCAAAAGCTTCAGAACCAGGATAAGTCCTATCTTGGCTATACTTGATAGGTGCCCACACGTATTTTTTCTGTCTTTTTTCCTTTTTAGGGAGTGGCTTGGGGCTAGAATGGGGGCTTGTTTCAAAGCAGAGGCGAGAATTACGTCTGGAGTAGGCACAGCCTGGGCTGAGCCCACCAGTCATGCCTTGTGGACCTCCAGATCACAGCCAGATCAAGCGAGCTCCCATAAGCTTCCCAAAGCAACGATCCTATGAGGCACAGGCCCTTAACTTTACGTTTCTCATAAGGCTCAGGGATGTTAAGTGTCCAGTTGCAGACATGGCGGAGGAAGGGCATGCTGACCTTCCAAGGTGCTTGAAGAATATACCCAGGCCTCGCTGGGCGAAGAATAACACCAGGAAAGCCCCTGGAGATGATTTGAGTTTCGCAAAACCTCTCTACCCTGTACACTGAGGCTGATGTGGGGAGGGGGTTGTGCTCTCTGGCTCCTCCCTAAACATTTTCTCTGGGCCTTCGGAATGTGTTTTTCTTCTCACATTTGCATATGGGTGTGTTGCTCCGGCTGGAGATTCTCAACACTTAAATAAACAGAGAGAAGCCACACTCTGGAATCCTGACTTAGGAGCCTCTGAGAAGCTGCCAGCTTTCTTAGCCTGACCTGCCTCCTTCACTGGCCCCCTCCAAAACTGGCCAGACTACTATCCCCTCCCCTCCCGACCATCAGGCCCGGCATGGAGCCAAGGGGACCGGCTCTCTGAATTTGCTGCTACCCTGGTTCCATTGCTCTTGAGAAGGGAGGTCTGAGAAGGGAAAGTGGGAACTTTGATCTCAGAGGACTGTTTCTAGGCCACCAGGAACTAGGTCAGGCCAAGTGGGACTGCCACCAACCCCAGGTACTCACCAGAACTTGGTTGTGCTCCTGGCTGGGGTAAGGGAGTCCATTGCACCAGGCCTCTGCTGAGAAGCCAGGTGGGAAGGCCTCTGCTTCTCCCACATCCACAGGGATCTCCTCAAAGGCCTCCAGTGTTCCTGGGGTCTTAAAAGAGGGTCCATTGAGAGCCAGGGCTGTCTGGGCCTCTGGGAAGATGTCCTCATGAAAATGCCGCTTGTAGGGGTGGAAAGGCACATGGTTGCCCTTGAGGAAGCGCCCTGGGCTGCTTGCTGGGCCCTCCTCAAAGCTGAAGCCAGGGTACTTCTCTGAAGGTGAGATCCGGAAGGGGCCAGGGCCTGGGCCAGCCGGGCAGTGGCTGTGGATTTGCTCAGGGCCTGGCGAGGCAATGCTTGGGCTGTGTGGGGGCAGTGAGGGAGCTCTTTCTGGAGGGCCGTCGGGCACAAACGATGAGCAGCTGAAGCCGGTGTGTTTCTGGGTAGATAGAGGGCAGAGAGCCAGTGAGTAGAGGTGTGACCAGGCCTGGGGACCTGTACTTGGGTAGGAAGGTCCTGTGGCTTACCTCTGGGGCACCTCCAAGTGACAGAGAAGACATAGCCTTTCCTTAGGAGCCCCAGTCTAGTGGGCGTTTACTGTCCCTAAGCGTGATGGGGCTACACAACCCTGACCTGGGAAACGCCAGAGGCCCAGCTCTAAGCCCTTCCGGATCTCAGAGTCATTAGATACTTATTTGTTGGTGGACAGGACAAGATACACTCTGGGAGGTCCCTGTGGGTGGGGATGACTTGTTCCCTCCTGTCCCTGCAGCGCTTAGGTCTTTGCCTCGGTCCAGGTCTGGGTGCCAGATACTTACACTCTGTGGGGCAGGGGAGCCGGGAAGGCCTGGAGCCTGCATGAGTTCCCCCTGGGGTTCTCCCTCCAGTCTGGTGGGCCCCGGTGGCAGTGTGACGTCAGACTGTGGCGGGAGTAGCGACACCATCATCCAATCCTGGCCTCGAAGAAAGCCGGCTGCGATGAGAATGAGGACCAACGTCTAGGCATAACCAATCCCAGGCCCACCACCTCCACTCCCGCCCCATCCACGGACAGGGGAGAGAGAGAGAGAGGAAGCACTGATGGAGAGAGAAGACTGAGCCCGGTGGGGACCCTCAGAGGGGAGGTCGTGGCTGTTCAGCTCTGCACCTGCAGAATACTGGACTTGCGGACAGACCCGGGTTTCCAGCGAGACCCTGCCTTTCGCCTCTCTCGCTTGGTGTTCTGTGTCTACGATGAAGGGCCAGGTGATGCTCCCTGGTGGTCCAGTGGCTAGAATGAAGGGCCAGGCTGGGTGACCCTGTGTGTAGCTGGGAGGTCATGAGAAGAGGGCAAGCCAGGAGAGTCAAGCCTAGGGCTGAAGTGGGAGCAACCCCAGAGGCTAAGCCTGTGATGTGACCCTCGGGCCTGTAGCCCGGCTGCCATGACCACAGCGAACACCTGGGGACCCAAGGAATCCTGGTTACATGGTGACTTGCCAACTCAGTGTAGAATATTAGGCAAATGCTATTGTCTCCAAACTTTCTCTTACCTATGACTTTCTATAGGCTTCTGCCTTTCTTACAGTCTTTCTTCCTCCTTTCTCTCTCCTTCTCTCTCTCTCTCTCTCTCTCTCTCTCTCTCTCTCTCTCTCTCTCTCTCTTTCTTTCACTTTCAGTTCTGTAGGTTGAACCTAGGGCTTTGTACATGCCAAGCACACATTTCGCCACTGAGCTACATCTCTTGCCCTGGACGCTGCCCCTTTCTGAACTTTTTAGTTTCCCCATGAAAAGTTGAAGACTTGGTCTAGATCGCTGAGAGCTAGGACTTTCCTGAATTCTAGCAAAAAAGAAACCCCTGACCCCAGCACAGTGGAGAGGTTGAGAGGCCCGGGGCTCAATGCCAGGGCAGGCCTTCCTCGCTGAGTCAGCAAAGCCCTGTGCACTTCAGCAACTGCGTCTGCAACACAAGACAGGTGACAGGGCCTAGCTCCTGGGGCTGCCGAGAGTACGGCATGAACTCATGCGTAGAAATGACGGCGCAAGATGCTGAGCACAGGGTGAGTGCCTGACACGTGGTGGTTCTCAGTGTTAATAATGTCAGGAGAGCCTTTGTTATCTCCACCTGTGCTCTCTGCCTCTTCTCTGCACCTGTGAGAGGCAGTGCCTCATGAATTCACTTCTGTTTGCCCCAGTGGTCTTGATTAACAAAAAAAGAAGAATCAAAACTGTGCGAGGGCTGGAGGAATAGCACAGAGGTTAGAGTGCTCACCTAGCAAGCTCAAGGTCCTGAGTTTGATTCCCTAGTACCAAATAAACCAGGTGTGGTGGCACACACCTGTAATCCCAACACTTGGGAGGCTGAGAAAGGAAGACTGCTGTGAGTTCCAGGCCAGCCTGGGCTCCATAGTGACTTCTGGACCAGCCTAGATTACAGAGCTAGACCCTGTCTCAAAAAAACAAAACAAAAACAAAAACAAAAAAAACAAAAACTATCTGAGCAGTGGCACATGCTTATAACCAGCACTCTGGGAAGGTGAGGTAGGAGGATTGTAAATTCCAGCCCAGCCTGGGCAATTTGGCAACTCAGCAGACTCTGTCTCAAAATTTAAAAAAAAAAAAAAATGAAAAGGGTCGGGGATATATTTCACTATAAAGAACCTGAGTTCAATTCGGAGTATCAGAACAAAAAAATAAACACAGGAACAGCCCAACGATAGTAAAAGACCACCATTTGCTGGTGGCCTGCTCTGGGCTGATCTCTGAGGATGTGCTCTGGACAATTTTTTGATCGGTTTATCCTAACAAGCTTGTGACAAAGGTACATCACGAACTTCGTCCTTCACGTAAGGGAAACAGGGGCTTGCCTAAGTCACACAGCTAGTCCTTGGCAGAGTCACAGCTCGAACTCAGAGTTGGCTGAGCCTGGAGTTTGCAACTTCTTCACAGTCACAATCTGGTAGGCTATGCTGGAGGGCCAGTTAGTGACAACAGTGAAAAGTGGATGCTTAGTCCTTCTACCCAAGGCCCCCTGAAGCCAGAGCCGGGTAGCCATGCTCTTCTGGGAGCTCTGGGAAGGAGGCAGGCCTTCTTGGCAGTACCCAGCCAGGGATGGACAGATACACCTCTGCTGAGTAAACCTCCTCTGTTTGACAGAATGGTCATAGGGACAATAAGGGGAGGGAATTTGCCCAAAGTTCTGGGGTTGCCTGGGAGGGGTTAGTAGCTGAGGCCCAGGTAGGGGAGGTACTCCCACCCCTTTAAGAGTCCCCACCGCCCCTTCTCAATGTCCTGGGTGCCTGCACACTCGGCAATGCTAAATGTGGCGTGACTGGGGAAGCGCAGAGCTGGTCGAAACTGGACACCGCCAGGGAGCAGGCAGGGGGCCCGAGGTGCGGGGCAGCCCATCTCTGGCTCCGCATGACCGCCCTGGCCTGGCCCTTGCTCCCTGGACAGCTCCTCCTGGACGGCTCAGGCCTGCTTGTCATACCTCGCCCTGGCCTGAAGCTGCCTCCCCAGGAGGCGGTGCAGCGGCTTGGCACCTTCCCAAGGCGTTTCCAGCCCCTGCAGAGGCGAGGCCAGGGGCCCTTTCCTCCGCATCTCAGGTTTTGCAAACTGGAAAGGGGGGCCTCCCCTCAGTGCAGGTAGGTAGCTTGGTGGTGGGGAGCGAGGGTTTAGGTTTGGGCTGACCTGAATTTGAAGCTTCGAGCACACCGTGTAACTCTGCATTGCACTTTCCTCCTCTGATACATGGGCACACGGACCCACCTCGTGAGGTCCTCGCAAGAATTAAGAGATGAGGGGAGTAGGTACCAGCATATAGAAAACGTTCAACCGCACTTGTGGTCTGGCCTCGGCCGGCCAAATATGGCTGGACTCAGGGGCTTCTTACCCTTGGTGGACTCGATGCTCTAGGCCTGGTAGTCCTAGAAAGACTGTCTCCTGACCTATCACCATTGGCAGCCATCCTTGCTAGCACTCCTTGCCTGGCTGGCCTGCACTCAGCCTGCCCTACTCTGCTCCTTGCCAGAGGCGAACCTGAGGGGCCTCTCCGAGTGGCAGCTCTGCCCTGCATGCTTCCTGAGGGTCTGCCCTGTCCCAGAGCATCCCGCCAAACCCGCCTCACTGTCCTTGCCCAGCTCCCACTCCGCAGGCTGAGTTATCTGTGAGCCCTGGCTACGATTCTGCAAGTCAGAGGCTTCCGATCCCAGCCGTGGCTTTCACATTCTACCTTGGCCAAATCACCATCCTCCCTCCTCCAAACCCCTAGGGACAGGATCAGAACCTTGGAAGTTAAACAGAGTTTAGAAATCTGCGCCTTAATTTGCATTGAGGATGCAGAAGTCCTTTAGTAGTCCTCAGTCCAGGGTTTCCTCTGGGCAGGTTTTGCAAGTGATAACCCCTGATTTGGGGACCACAGTACCTTCTGGAACTGTTTATTCATTCCACAAAAGAGTCTCAGAGGGTTGGAGGAATAATAGCACAGTGGTTTGAGTGCTTGCTTAGCAAGCCCAAGGCCATGAGTTTGATTCCCCAGTACCAGATAAGCCGAGCGTGATGGTGCACGCTTGTAATCCCAGCACTTGGGAGGCTGAGGCAGGAGTATTCCTGTGAGTTCGAGGCCAATCTGGGCTATATAGCAAATTCAGAACCAGCCTGGGCTATAGAGCAAGGCCCAGTCTCAGAAGAAAGAAAAGAAAAGAAAAAGAGTCCCAGAGAAGAGGTTGACTGACTTGGCTAAGGCCATACAGGAAAGAAGGGGACCCTCAATCAACTAGTGTCTCCTGTTGCCAGGATCTGGGAGAAGGGCCTCTGGTTGGTGCATAAGGAGGCCACTGGCCAGCATGAGGAGACACTGTGGAGACAAGGAAAGGTTGCTTAGGCCCAGTCCCTTTCTGGAGTACCCGGCAAAGCTCTTGAAGCTGGTGACTTAGAGGCAGAACTGCGTCTGAGCCCTAATCACTGTGGGAATTTGGTTGAACAAGTTGTTTAACTTCCTTCCCTGAGCCTCAGTTTCCTCATGTATAAAATAGGGCTAATAATACATACCTCTGTGGTGGATTAGATGAATTATTGCTTGTAAATAGCTTAACACATAGTATGTGCTCAATAAATGATAGCTATTATTAATAATTAGCAGTGGGACAGAGTTAATTTAAGGCATGAGCTCTGGTTGGGGGGCACCAAGGGAACTCCATTCTCCTACCCTTTCCTGCCTCCCACCACCATCTTCCTGACATCTTCCTCAGCAGCTGGCAGAGGCTGACCTGCCATCTTCTTGATTCTGGCCTCAGAGGTCATTTCCGTGGTTCCGCTGCAGAGCACACTATCTATAGAGTCTCCCAGGGACTAGAGTGGCAAGGAGGAGGTGGCCCTGTGGCTTTGGAGCTCTTGGGAAGCCTCCGTGATGATCCCTGCATCCCTGGTGGCCTGGGCCTGTCATTTGCATTCAGGATATTTTAAGGGCTGGGGGCATAGCTCAGGGATTAAAGCACATAAGCTGGGCACTTGGGCTACATAGTGAGTTCAAGACTAGCCTGGACTACAAAGCAAGAACCTGTCTCCAAACATTTTTAAATTAATTAATTATGTATTTGTGGTATGAGGGATTGACCCTACGGTCTTCACACTGAGATACATCCCCAGCCCATTTTTTAGTTTTGATTTTGAGACTGGGTCTTGCTAAGTCACTTAGTTGCCCAGGCTGGGCTTGAACTTGTGATCGATCCTCAGACTCCCAGAATATAGGGACTACAGGCCTGAGCCGCGGGGCCTGGCTCAGGAGGAATCATGCACCGTAGTCTAACGTTGACCATGCCTCTTCCAACATTGAGGAGCAGGATGGGATACTTGAACAAATGAGTGAAGCAATGTCATTCCTCCCTCTCAGGTCCCCAGAGCTGGCCTAGAGCATGCTCACAACTGCCACTCAGTACAGGCTTCTACAACCTGCCACCTGCCCTGTACCAGGGGAGGAGGCCGGGCCTCTCAAGGGTGGACTGTGCCCTTAGGGCCCCTTCACTGTAGGGACTTGTTCGTCACAGCTCCCATCTCCAGGGCACTCTGCTGCTCACTCTTCCCTTTAGCATCGTCACCTCCTTTCCTCTTCCCTCTGTCGCCAAGGGCAATGGGAAGCCAT
The DNA here is from genome assembly GCA_004027205.1 of Ctenodactylus gundi. NCBI lineage: Eukaryota > Metazoa > Chordata > Mammalia > Rodentia > Ctenodactylidae > Ctenodactylus > Ctenodactylus gundi. The sequence continues at coordinate 26,573 of PVKB01000668.1, forward strand.
GGTGGGGGTGGTGGGGTGATTGTGCCTACCTCTTCCCAAATCTGTATCCAGTGAAATTGGGCCAGATCGGACCATCGGGAGAGTAACTGCCAACTGCCATATTTGCAATATTAGCTAATATTGCAAATCAGAATTTTTTTTTTCTGGAGAGCTGATTGGTGAGCACTTATCGTACACCACGAGTTGGGGTGTGGGTAGGGCACAAGATCACTGACTTTGTACTTCAGTGAAGAAATTCAGGCCCAGGATAGGAAGCGATATGGCCAGGATCAGGAACAGGTAGCCAAAAGAAAAGGCACGCACATCTGATTCTCATGCCTCAGGAGCCCTGGGCACACACATATTCCAGGGACGCACCTTGACTGAACACCAGCTACAGACTCTTGCAGAATGTGGGCATCTTGTCCCCTCTGCCCTTTGAGTATCTCTTCCTTCTACTGTCCTTGGGCAGGCAGGAGGTAGGGTTGGGGACCAAATAGGCAGACTCAATGTGCCCTGGAGCCAAGGCAGAGTAGCCTGAGAAGGGAGGATACGAGCCTGGAAGTTCCCCCAGAACACTGACGGCTCATCTCGCACCCCTGACCTGTGCCCTTTTCACAACAGCTGGACCTGTACTGCCAATATCCTCTGACACCTCTATCTCCCGAGACCCTTTTGCTGGCTACTTAAGGCTCACGCAGAACCGGGTAGGGTGGACATACCTGTAATCCCACACTCTGGGAGACTGAGGCAGGAGGATCGTTAAGGCATGGGTACCTTAGTGAGATCCTATCTCAAAATTAGAAAGAGGTTAAAGATATAGCTCAGTGTGAAATCCCTGGGTTTGATCCCCAGTACAGGGATAAACAGAGACTCAGACAGAGGGGACCATTTGGGAATTACCCCGGTGAAGGCCAGGAGACACTTTGTTTACGGGTTGTTTGACCTTGGGTAAGTTGCTTCTCCTTTCTGTACTTCAGTTCTCTTATAAGCAAAAATAAAATCAGGGACCAATGCATCTGAAGATGCAGGAGCTGGTCCTCCGGGGTGAGAGCACGCCTGCTCTGCCTTCGCGGGACCTCCCTGAGGAGGTTCTTAAGGAGTCCAGACACAGCTGGGTAAATGTCTGAATTCCAGGAGGAAGGTGCCGGGTTGTCATTCCCCTCTACAGATCAGAAAGGTGAGGCTCTCCAAGATTAAGCTGCTTTGTCCAAATTAGTAAATTGTGCTCCCTAGGATTCAGACCAGATTTCAAAGCCAGTCTCCTTAACTACTGTGCCACACAGCTCTGCCTCGGGAAGCCCTCAGTCACCTGGGGGAAGGTGGTTTCTGTTCCCGTGTCTGCGGCTGGCAACTGAGTCACAGAGGCCAGGCAGGCACAGAGCTCCGAGAGCCTCTGCAGGCCTCCCCACATTCAGCGCTCCCACCCCGTGGCCTCCCCACTGCCCTTTATGAGCCAGGTGGGTCTGGCTCAGTTCTGCCTTAATGGTTTCTGTTGCTGGCTGCGGCAGCATGTTTTATGAGGGGTGGGGCCCTGCCCAGGGCTCGCCTGCAGCCCCACCCGGGGCTCCGCCCGCCTGCCTGCTGGGAGGGGTCCCCGGAAGCAGCTTGGTAATTATCTTGTGAAGGATGGCAGGGAAGGGACCAGAGGTTGTGCCTGAGGCTTGGGCACCCTAGATATGCAGGATCTAGGGGAGCCAAGAAGGAAGGTGTTTCTAGCTCCTTTCCTCCCATCCCCATTGGGTGTCTAGGGCAACCTTCTGGCCCCTCTGGCTCTGGACCCTACCTGGAATCTAGAAAATGGGTCAGCTGCCCAGAAATCTGACCAAAGGGCTGTGAAGAGTACATAGGATGAAACGGCAGGGAGGGAGTTAGCAGGAAGAGCCAAGAATGAAAAGCAACCACATCCCCCATGGGATGCTTTCCTCAAAGGTCAGGGGCCACTGACACCTGCAGCTGAGTCATTCCCATCCCCCACATCCGGGCCCTTGGAAAGCCACCTCAGCTCTCCCCGGACTCTTCAAGCGGGCTGGTCACTAAGCATACCTCGGTGTATACATCCTGAGAAAGCACTGTGCCACCTTCTCTGCCCTGGGCTACCCTGGAGGTTCTTCCATATACCAGCCTTAATTTTTAAATTTTGTGTGTGTGTGTGTGTGTGTGTGTGTGTGTGTGTGTGTGTGGTACTAGAGATTTAGCAAACAGCCTTTACACTGAGCTACAATCCTGGCCCATTTTTTATTTTCAATTTGGAGACAGGTCTTCTAAATTGTCCAGGCTTGCACTGAACTTGGGATCCTCCTGCCTCAGCCTCCCAAAGTGTGTGATGTGATTATAAGTCTATTTCAGTCTATTTGCCAGGCCTGGTGGTTCTATCTCCAAGTCCTCAGCCAGGCCTGTCCTCCCCATCAGATCAGCCAGGTCTTCAAATATCGCTACGGAAGGTGGAGGTGAAGGGGAGCAGGAATTCTCCCTAAGTTGCCTACCTAAAAGTATCCTAGTTCAGTCTGTTGGCCTAGTTCTTCCTGCCATCCACCAAGGACCTCCAGAGGCTACCGGAGAACTACAGACTCCTCCCTCCTCCAGAGAGAAACCCAGCTTTGCTAGGGATGCCCGACTCTGAGCTTTCTGTTCTCCTAGTATTCTTTGCCAGGCATGCTTTGCTTCCCACCATCCCAGCCACCTCTGGGCAGCTTCCCAGCTCTCCATCCCCTGCCACCCAGCCCTGGCTCCACAGGAGCCAACTCCAGCCACTCACAGTAGGCTCTGGGTCATGGCCACCATCCTGGCTTCGGGGAGTCATTCAGCCTGTCGCTGCCCAGGAGCTGTCGTGGAGGTATAAATACTCCCACACGCCTGGACCGGCCCCCTGCCCAGGGCTGGGGCGGAGCTGCCTCCTCAGGCCTGGCAGGCAGGTCACGGGCCCCATAAATGCCAGAGGATCACAGTCCCTTCCAGAAGCCCTGATCTTTCCTGATGGATGAATGGACAGAAGGACAGACGGCTGGGTGGATGCATAGATGAAAAGTTGGAAGAACAGACTAATGGAGAGACCATTGCTAAATGGAAGTTGGATGGTAGATGGGTGGGCAAATGAACAGACAGGTGGAAGAAGACTTAGTGGGGCGGAGGGATAGACATCCTTGCCCTTCCTGTGGAGGCTTGTTCTATAGATGGTAGGGAAGAGATTACAAGAACACAAGGAATATCTTCCGTCCCATTCCCAGTCACACTGGTAGGTCCCCCCGGGCTATATCCTCTGGTCTTTTTACTTTTTATTTTGAGACAGGGTCTCACTAAGTTGCCCAAGCTAGGCTGGAATTAGTGATGCTCCTACCATAGCCTGCCAGAATGCTAGCATTACAGGGGCATGCCACCATACCTGGCTCCCTATGAAGTTTTGCTGTGCCTCTTGAGTGTCATTCATGTCTGTCTTTTCCTCCCTCTGGCCTACCTGTCTCCGCTGGAGTAGGCGCTCTGATGCTGCGAGTCCCCAGACCTTGCAAGTGTAGCCTGTCCCTTCACAGTTATGGGTTGGGGCAGTCTTACTTAAAAGAATAGAAAGTTTTTGGTGAGTAGTTTAGGGAGAATTTCTAGGCCTACCTCTCCTCTACCTTTTGTAGGTTTTTTTTTTTTTTTTTTTTTTTTTGGTCAGGGTCTCACTCTGTAGCCTAGGCTGGTCCTGAACTCACTATGGAGTCCAGGCTGGCCTTGGACTCACAGCAGTCTTCCTGTCTCAGCCTCCCGAGTGCTGGGATTAAAGGCATGTGCCACCCTACCCGGCTTATGTGGTGCTGGGGAATCAAACTTGGGTACCTAGTGCTTAACTTAACACCTGCTAGGCAAGCGCTTTAACCACTGAGCCATTCAGCCATTCCTCCAGCCCCTGTTTATTTTGTTTTTTTGAGACAGGGTCTCATTCTGTAGCCCAAGATGGTCCTGAACTCACTGTGAAGCCCAGGCTAGCCTTGGACTCAGGACAATCTGCCTGCCTCAGCCTCCCAAGTGCAGGGATTACAGGCATGCACCATTATGCTCAGCTGTATGTGATGCTGGGTAATTGAACCCAGGGCCTTGTGCTTGCAAGGCAAATGGTTTAACCACTGTGCCATTCCTCCAGCTCAAGGCAATCTTCCTGCTTCAGCCGCGTGAGTGCTGGATTACAGGTGTGTGCCACCACGACCAGGTAGTATGTGGTGTTGGGGCATCAAACTCAGGGCCTTGTGTTTCCCAGGCAAGTGCTCTAATCATTAAACTATGCCGCCAGCTCCGATAGGGATTATTTTTAGAGAGGGTCTCAAAGAGTCTCATATGGTCTCAAAGAATCTCAAAGGGTCTTAAGCTGGTCCTGAACTCACTATGTAGCTCAGGCTCTCCTCAAAAATATGACAATTCTCCTGCCTCAATGCCCTGAGTGCTGGGATTATAGGTATGTACCACATGCCTAGATTATGTGGTGCTGGGGAATCGAGCACAGGGCCTCGTGTTTGCTAGTCAAGAGCTCTAACAGCTGTACTATTCCTCCAGCCCTCTGCAGGGATTTTTGAAGTCATGGAAGATCCTGTGATGAGTATAGGCCTGGCAAAGGCCTTGGAGGTAGAGCTATCTGGGCTCGACTGAGGATCTGGGGCATGAGAACTTCTTTCTTGACTGCGTAATTCTCCCAGGAGCAGTGTATAGGAAGCAGTGATGTGAGGCCTTGGACACTGACCTCCAAAGAAAAAATTCTCTCTCACATCCTCAGTCTACCCAACTGTGAAAGGAGTCCACGTGTGGAAAGTGACATGGGAGTGACTGAAGGACCAGAAAGGTTTTTGCAGGTGCAAAACATGACTTTCATCCTTCCTCCAAGTGTCCTCCAAGTACACTGGCTGCAGAGGATGGAGGAATGGGCTGAGGAGTGGAACAAAGTGGCTGGCTCTGAGAAGGCCATAGCTCTGGGTCCTTGAGGCCCAGAAACTCTGTCTCCATGAGGAAGTCATTCAGAAGTCAGCCTGATGTCCTCCCCAGCTGAGTACTGAGATGATTGGCTGTGGCAGTGACTGGCAGCTGAGGATTTGATCTATAAGACCAACAGGGATGACAGCCTTGTCTTGTCTCCTCCAGGAACTCTCAGCAAGCTCAGACCCCACTCCCCCAATGCCCCACAAAGACTTCCTTTCCCTCATGGGAGTCCTTCTGATTAAGAACCACAGGACAGTCCTGTCCTAGACCTACATCAACCTGCGCTAGTTGCAGTAAGGAATCTCTTTTCTCCTTTATAAAATAGGGTCCTCATCCTTACTCTTCATACCTCACTATGTGGGGACTGAGTGTGCCCAGGCGCTTGGGTGGAGGAAGGTGAGCCACAGGGTCCTGTCTGGTGTCCCTGTCTCCTCCCCTGGGGTCTCAGGCCCATGGGATTTCAGGAGACAATGGCACTGAGTGAGAGCTTCTCACTTGCACTCGTGGGTCCTTTCCAGGGGTGCTCTCTATGGGAGTGGTCAGCTACTGGGTCTCTTCTTTCCCTGCCCCTGTTAGTACGGACAAGAGATGAGCCAAGATCCTATCATCCCCTGGGCCCGGGCCTCCTCTTGTACTCTGTACATATCATTATCAGGACTGCTCATTATCATCAATCTATTATTAGGGATATTCGTTCTGTCACTGCTAATAACACAGATTTAGTACAAGACAAATATAAACTGATGTGCTTCCCGCCCCCTCATGCTCTCCAACATGGCGGGGTGCCGAGAGTGGTTGGACTTATCAGATCTCATGGGGAGGAGTGTACTGGGTTGCCCTCTAACCCAAGCCCCTTCTTATTTGATAGACAGGGAAACTGAGGCTGACCAGGAAAGGGATGAGTCCCTGCTCCCAAGTGCCTTCTTCCTGGCAGTCATGCCTTTGGAGAACTGGCAGGCTCTAAGGATGCCTTTTTGAGCCCATCCAGCTGGGTGACTCCAGCCACCACCTTTCTCCCCAGTATCCCAGATTACTGCCACCCCAAAGAATTTCCTCTCCCAACCTGTCCTACCTAATTGGGTTTTCTGATCTCAGTGGTGTGTGTGTGTGTGTGTGTGTGTGTGTGTGTGTGTGTGTGTGTGTTCCTATCCATCCTAGTACACATATCTTATGCTCTGAGACTGATGGGCTGGCACAGTCTTGGACATGGCTGTGGAATTTACAAGTGTAGGTGGGAGGGACCTCCAACTGTCTCCGGGCCATCCGGTTCCAGGGCCACACCCCATTCTAGGTGTGTGTGGTGTGGTATGGTGTGTGTGTGTTTGTCTGTTGGTGCCCAGGTTGGCTCTAGTTTGTCAGGAGCAGTGGTTTCAGGCTGGGGGGAGTCTTGAAGGCTCCTGGTGGGCAGGTGACAGCAGGATGTGAAGCTCACTCATCACACATCCTCCCATGACAGCAGGTAGAGGTTAGGACCCAGCCTCCCAGGGGACTCCCTGCCTCATCTTGGAATCAGTGCACACCCACTATGTGCCCACCCACTGGAGCTTCCAGAGTCACCAGAAGAGCACAAGTTCTCTTTTTTTTCCTGTGACTCACAACAGGCTTTCGAGTCTAGTTTCCTGAGAGATCACGATTCAGCTAATTCTTTCCCGGGCCCCATTAATCTGGGCTGACTAAGCAAGAGCCACAGGCGGGGTAGAGACTGGGGGATGCTCATGACAGTGGCTGCACAACCTGCCAGCCCTGCCTCAGCTTCTGTCCATCTCCCTGCCTTCAGTCACAATCCTAGCCTGCTCTGAAGGGTGCCCTCGTCTCCTTCTGGGCCTTCTGAGCATGCTTTCCTGTTTCCCGCTTCCCTTGCCACATACCCACAGGGGCCACTCTGCACATCAACTGTCAATTTGTCTTTCTTTTTAGTGTTGGTGTTTTTTTTTTATTTCCTGATCTGGTACAGGGGATTGAACCCAGAGCACTGAGCGTGCCAGGCAAGTGCTCTACCACTGAGCAACATTCTCTGCCCTCAAATGTCAATTTGTTCTGTTGCATCTGAACATGTTTGTTTTTTGGCACCCAGGGCCTCACACGAGCTAAGCACACGCTCTGTGGCCAAGATGCACCCCAGAGGTACTTGTTTGTATTGTGTAGCCAGCATTCCACCTTTAAGGCCCAAACAGGATCTAGAAGCCGAGGGCTTCTCAGGGATTATCCCATACAACCTCTCTGTCCCAGGGGCATGGCTCACAACCCATCCACAGTGGGGGCACTGGGAAGGACTCTGAGGGGATCTGTGGCATATGGGGGGCTCATCCTGGGGAGGGGTGTTATGTGGACGGGACAGTGGGCTGAGAAGGACACAGGTGGGTCTGAGGGTAAGGCAGGGAGGAAAAGGAACTGAGGTTGTGGAGATGAAGATGGGGAGATGGCTGGGGCCGGAAGAATAGCTTAGTGGTTAAAGCGCTCCCTGAGTTCAATTCCCCAGCACCACATAAACTGAGCATGGCGGCACATGCCTGTAATCCCAGCCCTCAGGAGGCTGAGGCAGGAGGATTGCTGTGAGTCCAAGGCCAGCCTGGGCTACCCAGTGAGCCCAGGACCAGCCTGGGCTACAGAGAAACCTTGCCTCAAAAGAAAAAAAAAAAGAAAAAAAGAAAAAGAAAGAAAAAGAAAAAGGGAAAGAGGAGGTAGAAAGGAAGAAGGCTTAGCTGAAATTGAATTTTTTTTTTTCACTTTTTTGGGTTTTTTTGAGACATGGTCTTGCTCTGCAGTCCAGGTTGGTCCTGAACTCACTATGTGGCCCGTGCTGGCCTCAAACTCACGACAATCCTCCTGCCTCTACCACCTGAGTGCTGGGATTACAGGTGTGCGCCACCATGCCTGGCTTATGTGGTGCTGGGGGATGGAACCTAGGGGCCTTGTACTTGCTAGACAAGCACTTTAATTGGATAGTTACGACTGTCCCTGGGATTGAAAGTGAGTTAGCCTGGCATGGCGGTGTATGCTGTTCAGGAGGCTGAGGCAGGAGAATTGCTTAAACCTAGGATATTGGCAACACACATTGCCAGCCCAGGCAACATAGTGAGACCATTTCTACAGAAAATAAGTAAAGGGTTAGAGGAATAGCACAGCAGTTAGGGCACTTGCCCAGAAAGCATAAGGCCCTGAGTTCGATTCCTAAGCACCACTTAAGCTGGATGTGGTGGCACATACCTGTAACCCAGTACTTGGGAGGCTGAGACAGGAGGATTGCTGTGAGTTTGAGGTCATCCTGGACTACAGAGCGAGACCTTCTCTTAAAAATAAAGTAAATAAGTAAAATAAAATAAACAAATGAGGGGCAGGAGGACTAGCACAGCGGTTAAAGCGCTTGCCTAACAAGCACAAGGCCCTAGGTTTGATTCCCCCAGTATCACATAACCTGATGTGGTGGCGTGTGCCTGTAACCCAGCGCTGGGGAGGCTGTGGCAGGCGGACTGCCGAGAGTCCAAGGCCAGCCTAGAACACATAGTGAGCTCAGGACCAGCCTGGGCTACAGAGCGAGATCCTGTCTCAAACAAACGACGAGAGAACAGGGGATGCTGAGCTTATGACTCAGTGGGGAAGCACTTGCCTAGCATTAGTTAGGCTCTGAGTTTGACCCCTAGCACCATAGAAATAAAATGAAATGAAACAAACAAAAACACAAGAAGAAGCAAATGGCCTGGGACTGAGGTTGGGATGAGGAGTCTGGTGAGGTGTGGGCCTTGGCGGGAGGTGGGGGAAGGTAGGAGACATGCTCAAGAGATGGGGGTGGGGGTGTCGGAAAGACCCAGTTTGCTCAGGGGCCATTTGATTGGCGCTTCTGGGACGCACCCTCCCAGATGTCACCCTGACCTTGCCCTGCGCCCAGGCACACTGCCAGCCCGCCCCGCGCATCCCGCATCAGTGGCTGCCTCTCCGCTCAGGAAACCACCTTTTGCGGTCACAGAGGCCCAGAAGCCGAACACCTAGCAGTCTCTCCTGCTGAGGCAGTCAGTGAGGCCACAGCAGAGGTGGACGCAGGGTCCCTTGCACCCTCTGTTACTAGGGCAGAAGGGGCTCCCGATCCCAGTGGTTCGAGAGGGAGAGACGGACAGAGGGCGGCAGCACGGGGCCTCGCTGTCCTGTCTCGCACATAAGCTCCACGGAGACGCAACGTGGGTTGGAATGCTCTCTGGCTAGGTACACGCGCTCCGTGCAGGCCACCGACACCATGCTGGCCCATGAAAATCAGGCTCGCCTCCAGCCAGAAGGCGGAAGGGCAGGTCCCAGGAGGACTTCCTGGTGGGAAGGATGGAGAGCCCAAGGGCAGTGGTGTTAGAAGGTGGACGGGACTTTCCATGGGGGCTAACGTTTTGCGGAGGTGCAGGATGGTACATGACAGAAGCCACAGGCCACCTGCGGGCTTTTCTCCTTGTCTTTAACTGTCCCAGCCTCTTCCTTTCCATGATGAATGAAAAGGCTTGGGTGGAAGAAATGTGGGGTCAATGTGCGGGTGAGTCAAAGATGGGGAGAAGGGAGGGTTCCAAGACCCCTTAGTCAGTCTTTTTTTCAGGACCCACTGGTCCAGAGGATTCTGGGGCTCCTTGAGCCCCTGGGAAATAAAGTCCTCTGAGAACTCCCCAGCATTCCCGGGAGAACAGGTTCCTGGCTCTGGGAGGTGAATGAGGCGCCGGGCCTGGGGGTGCAGCGTGCCTCGGCAGGCCCCGGAGCTGGGAGCTGAGCTCGGCAGAGGCCGCATGGGCGGGGCTGGGTGGGGAGCTGGGAGGACATGCACCTCTCCCATGGCACCTTCCCCGCTAAGGATCTCAACATGAGGCAGGCCTTGGTTCCTCTGTTCCAGGCCCACCACGAACCCTGTGTGGGCCACCCTAGGCCCCTCCCAGAGCTACAAAAGAAAAGGGCTGGGGGCCAGAGGTGCTGCCCACGCCGCATCGGTCAGGGACACCCCTGTGCTACCTGTGCCTGAGCTGTCCTGAGGGGAAGGGAATGACATCAACGGTAAGGGGCTCTGAGCTGAGCTCAGCGGGGACAGGACTGGCTCTCAGTGCCGCCCCCTCCCCACGCCACTGTCTGGCCAGCCCAGAGGAACTGAGGCTCGTCACTGCAAAGGACATCGAGGCAAGGAGAGCTGGACCCGTGAGCAGTAGGGACCTCAGAGAGACTCCAGGAAGGACTTCCTGACTGTGAGCGAACTGAGAGGCCTCCCTCCTGCGGAGATTAGGAAGACAGCCCTGCCGGGTGCAGGAAGTGATGGGCGCAGATAAGGGGGCTTGGTCGGGAGGACCCCTCAAGAGCAGCTCTCTCTACCAAGTCCCTCCCACTGCCTGCCATTCTTTGCCTCGATGCCCATGCACCAGGGTATGATGCACCTGTAGGCGCACAGAGGGTGGGCAAGCACACCCACTTAGGACAGTCCACTCTTAATCCAGCATGTTTCTTTGGGCATTTAGGGAAGGCCTGCGGGGACTCCACGGGGAATGCCAGAACCTGACTGGGTCAGGTGGGAGGTGGGGAGGAGCCACAGGGCCTGGAGGGGGCTTCCTGCGGCTTCAACCATTTCCCTTGAGGGTTTTTACCCTTCAGACCTTCAATTCTAGGCTCCAAGAGACCCAAGGCTCGGCTCGCCAGACCTCTTTGCTGCAGGGGTCTTGCGGACAAAAAACGTCCCCAGGCCTTGGGGCGGGGTTACTCTGCCTCAAGCTCAGCATCAGCTCCAGGCCGGCCGTCGCACCTGTTTGACACCTGCTTGCCTCTCCATCAGGCACACCATCGTCTGTCTGCAACCCAGGCCTCCTGTGAGCCCTGGGTGCCGAGACCTGATCTCAGGCTTCCCAGGAACTCAGACTGAGTCCCGATCCCTGCACGCCCATGGTGCGCCCCGGCCTCCAGACCCCGGCTCACCCTCTTCTGCCCGGAGCAGCCACCAGCTGGGAATCTGCCTGCCTGTCTCTCAGCCCTGGTTTCCAGTTTGAGCACTTCCGAGTCACGCGAGCACGCCCCCTCCAGCACAGAGTCCGCTGAATTAGCCAACAGCTACCCCAGAACGAAAACGTCCGCAGTCAGGGCGGAAGGAGAGCCAGGTGCAGGGAGGAAGTTGTCTCCTTAGACTTTCAGGCACTCACCCTGATCCCGAGTTTCCTTTGAGCTGCAGCGAGAAGCTGGGGAGCACCCAGGTGCTCCTGGATCTCCTGAGGCCCATTAAAAAGGCGAACCCCTCCCCATGTCCCAGCCTGGCCCTGCTGGCCTCCACGGCTGACTTGGGCCAGGTCTCCTCTTACCTGCTCAGTGAAGCAGGTCGGCGTGGGGGCCCAGGTCTGGGGGGCCAGGAGCTCCGTCCGTCTGTCAGTCCGTCAGCCTGGCTGTCCTGGGTCTGTGCTGACATCAGGTGAGGGGAGGCAGCTGCCGGGTGAGCCAATAATTATGATATCAGCTTCCCCTTGCCCTGAGGGGCTGCTGCCAAAATGGGGAGAAGGGAAAGGTGACTAAGAAGCTAGCTTGCTCCTTGGCTCTTGTTTGACAGGTACCGGCTCCTGTGCCCGCCCCGGCCGCGCCCAGCTCCCCCCCCCCCAGTCCCTCCCTCGTCAGAGGCTAGTTGGGCCCCCTATCCCTGCCAGCGGGCACAGCCTGTGGCTTGTGGAGAAGGAGGTTGTCCCTGAGCCTCCACCTGCATCCCGAACAGGGGATGCCAGCCCCCCCATGGGTGGGGCATAGGCCTGTTGGGGCATGCACACGTGTGTCAGGAGAGCCTGGTGCCACATGTATGGTCATGGAGCCGACAAGAGGGTTTTAGGGAACAGCACGCGGTGGCATCCCAGGGTTCAGAGGCAAAGAAGGCGTAAATGGGCAATGCTGTGGCCCCTAGAGGGCCGAGCACCGGCACAGACCTGCTAGGAACTGTCCGCAGGGTCCAGCCACCTGCCTGTCTCTTTATGGTCCCTCCAGCGTCCTGTGTTGGGGCACACATGCACTAGCACATACATGTGCCTTCCTCTGTGTGTCTGTGGGCACACGAGTTTGCATGTATCTCTTCCCGCGACTGGCCCTTTGTCTCTAGGTCACTGTGTGTCTGCATCTGTTTTCCCACATGTCTGCATGTGTCTGTGGCCTGTGTCCCTGTCCCCAGGCCTGGGTCTGTGTCCTCTGTGTGTCATCTGCATGTTTACACCCTTATGTCTGTGAGCACATCTCTGTTCTGGGTCAGCAGTCTTGTCCTGGTGTCCAGGTATCTGTGTGTGGGAAGACTCCACAGCCATCTCTCACAATCTGCAGGGTGAACAGAAATTGGAGTGGCTAAGTGCGTGGTCCTTGGCCCTGTGGAGTCCCGGGGTGTCACCTGAGCTGTCTAGGAATTGGCCACCATTGGTCCCACCTGTTGGCTTGGGACCTGTCCTTGTTCCCTGACAACCCTCCATGCTGCACTCAAAGCCCGCTTGTAACAGAAGGCTTAGGACCTAGTGGTAGAATGGCCACCCAGCCAGCCTGGCTTGGGGGGTGAGCAGGCCAGATCCTCCTCGCTTACCTCATTTCAAAGGCAGAGTTAATGTCACTCCGGGATGTGTGGTGGTGGTAGTCATCTGGCACAAGAGTGAGAAGACATTTGGCAGCTTCTTGGCCCAGGCAGAGAAGGTTCGGTGCTCAGCCGAAAGAACGTACCGAGACAGAGAGTAGTACACTCATCCGTAGAAGAAGCTTAGCTGTGTGATCTCCATACTTCCTATTCTGAGCCTTGGTTTCCTCAGCTGTTAACAACAGAATATTGCTTACCCCATAGGGCTACTACAAAGATTAAGTAAATGTATATACTTAGAGGTCCAAGCACAATCCCTGGTGTCTAGTCTGTGCTACATAAACATGTGCCCCCTTTCTCCTCACCAGGCCCTGTGCTAGGTGGCAAATGATAATGTGTTAGCACATCCCCTTGAGTGTAAGAATTTTGGGGGCTGGCAGAATTGCCCAGTGGTTAGAGCACTTGCTTAACAAGCACAGGCTGAGTTCAACTTCCTAGCACCCCGTAAGTCAGGTGTAGTGGTGTGCACCTGTAATCCTAGCACTCAGGAGGCTGAGATAGGAGGATTGCAGAGTTCCAGGCCAGCTTGGGCTACGTAGTGAGTTCAGTATCAACCTGGACTATAGGGGGAGACTCGTCTCCAAAACAAAACAAAAAAAGGAATTTTTGAGGTGTTGGGATTAAGTCAGGGGTCTGATTCAATTCACGTTTCTCTGAGACTCACACTAGCATTCCCTTAAACCGAATAATCAGTGAAGTTTCACAGCGAAAAGACATCTGTCAAAAACCTTCCATGTATTTGCTGGTTGTCTCTAGCTAATCTATTCAAGGCTGATGGTTATTTCTAGACCCACAGGTATTTCTGTATGGATCCTCTGGGCACAGAAGACCAGGTAAGTTATAATTTGAGGTTTGCCCTCACTGCTCTTAATGAACATTATTGTGAAGTTCCTAACCAGGGAAATAACATGAAAAAGAAGAAATAAGACATGGAAACACGAAATGAAAGAGGCCAAAATCTTCAAAAGACCCGTCACAAATGAAGCTGGGCATCGTGGTGTACACCTGCAATCCCAGTACTTGCGTGTGCTGGGT
>PVKB01000668.1:40215-56517 GCA_004027205.1 Ctenodactylus gundi
AAAAAAAAAAAAAAAAAAAAAAAAAAAAAAAAAAAAAAAAAAAAAAAAAACCGAAAAAGACAAACAATGTGATTGCTTCTTTAGGAATTCTAAGAACATGAACTGAAGAACTATTTAGAATTAATGAGAGAAGAAAGTAGCAGAATACATATTAAGTGTGTAAAACTCAAAACCATTCCTACACAACTAAAATAATCAATTAGAAAATACAGAGATGCAATTCTCAATAGCAGTAATATGACAAAATACCCAAGAATAAATTTAAAAGTAAGCTGGGGGGAACCCCCCTTACGAGCCCTTTCTGGTTAGCAGAAGCTTTTATTATTTCTCTGTTCCAATGGTTTTCTTTCCAAGAAAACCATTCTAACATTAAAAAAATTTTTAAAAAGGCTGGGCCTGGTGGTTCAGGCCTGTAATCCCAGCTTCTAGGAAGTGTGAGCAGGAAGGTTGCAAGTTCCAGTCCATCCTAGGCACCTAGAGACCTGGCAAGTTTTGTCTTTTTTTTAAATGGGCTAGGATGTAGCTCAGTATGAAGGCCCTGGCCCCAGTCCCCAGTACTAAACAAAACAAAAACAAGGGTCTGGAGGAATGGCACAGTGATTAAAGTGTTTGCCTTGCACCTAAGTTTCATTCCCCAGCACCACATAAACTGGGCATGGTGGCATACACCTGTAATCCCAGCACGTGGGAGGCTGAGGCAGGAGGATTGCCATGTGTCCAAGGCCAGCCTGGACTACAGAGCGAGACCCTGTCTCAAAAAAAGACCTAAAAAATGATGCATAAAATGCATATTAAAAATGATAGAGTTTAAGCCAGGTGTGGTGGTGCACCTGGGAGGCTGAGGCAGGAGGATTGCTATGAGTTCGAGGCCAGCCTGGGCTACAGAGTGAGTTCAGGACCAGGCTGGACTGTAAAGAGGAAGACCTTGTCTCAAACAAAGAAACAAAAGAACTTGACTGACAGATGTAAGACTTGAACAAATATAAACGCACTTGTACTCCTGAATTGTATTCCTGACTATAATATTGTGAAGATATCCGTTCTCTTTCAAATCATTGATAAATGGGATATGATGCAAATAGACCACCAAATGGCTTTTCTCTCCCTCAGAAGCTGACAAGTCATTCCAAAGCGTGGGGAAAGGAAGACGTGTGTCCCTTCTTGCAAAAGGAGGACAAACAGGGAAACTGCACCACCAGCCTTCAGATGCCCAGTGAGGCCTCCACAGTAAGGGCGGTGTGATTTTGGTACAGAATAAACAAGTAATTGATGGAAGATAATGAAATCCAGAATAAACTTGGATATTTCTGAGAATTAGGCACAGGATAAAGAGGTCTCTCTCTCTTTCTCACTCTTTCTCTTTGAGACACAGTCTCACTGTGAAGCCCAGGCTGGTACTGAACTCACCACGTAGCCCAGGCTGGCCTATAAGGTGTTTTAGAGAAGGAAGGAAAGCATACAAAATTCAGTGGATGTAGTTGAGATAATGACCCTTCCATTTGAAAGAAAATACAGTTAAATTCTGCTCCATGCTACATAGTTTTAAAAATCTGGAGGGACTAAACATCTAAGGGAAAATTAAAACCAAAAAGCAGAAAATAGGAAAGCATTTTAATTAAATTCTGGGGTAAAGACGTTTTTAAAGCATGGTATCAAATCCAGAAGTCATAAAGGTATATGTCAATAGATTTGACTAAGTAAAAATTCAAAATTTATTTGTAGTGAAATACAATATATATTTTTTTTAAAAGGAAAAAAAACCAAAATGCAATATAAACAAAGTTAAAAGACCAAAAAAAAAAAAAAAAACATTTGGGAGAAAATGTTGTAAGGGGAGCTGCTGAAATGGCACAGTGGTTAAAGCCCTTGCCTAGCAAGCATAAGGCCCTAAATTCGATTCCCCAGCATCAGTGAAAGGTGGGCATACCTGTAATCCCAGCACTTGGGAGGCTGAGGCAGGAGGATTGCCAGAAGTCCAAGGCCAGCCTGGGCTCCATAGTGAGCTCAGGACCAGCCTGGGCTATAGCATGAGACCCTGTTTCAAATTAAAAAAAAAAAGAAAGAAAATAAAAAAGAAAAAAAAAAGGAAAATGTTGCAAGGTATATAACAGAAAAAGTTTAATACCCATAATATATAAAGAGCTCTTCCAAATAAATAAAAAGGTATCTCAGAAAAGGGACCAAAGATGTAAATAAGCAACCCATAGGCAATGTAAAAATGATCAAAAAACAAATTAAAAAATTCAAATTTATTAAAAATCAGAGAAATAAAAATTAAACTGGGGGTCAGGGGGCCCAAGGAGGCCATGATAGGGCACACAGAGAGAGTGTGGTCGTCCCCTTTCCACAGTGAGGCTCTGCTTGTTATGGGTGAGCTGAGGTTCCTTCTCTTCTGAAACAGGCTCTCCCTCTGCCCAGGAGTGGGTGTGGGCGCTGGCTCCCTCTTTCCTTTGGGAAACACAACTTCCTCATTGCTAGCAGTCTGGGAGTTGGAGCAACAGCCTTGGGAATTCCATAGAGCTTAGACTAAGAAAGATCCGAGAAGTCTCTCTCCTTCTTTTCTGTCTCAGAGAAGACCATCTTCTCCTTCACGTGCCGGCCCCTCAGGGTTCTTGCTTGGACACAGAAAGTCATTCTGGCACCCAGCCTCCACTTTAGCTCTGCGGTGTTGGCTCTGCTCCCTTGGGAAGGACTCATATGGAGATATATTCCCAACATTCCTGAATCCTCTTTCAGGCATGGGAATAGAGCTGAGCTGGACTCCGGCCCCAGGGGGGCTGTAGCTGGGTGCTTAAACAGGCTGCAGCCAGAGCAGTTTCTGTCCCTCTGGAGACTCAGGGTCAGAATCAATAGACTCTCCACGGTTGAGCCCTGCCTGGCTGCTGAGCCGGGAGCAGCCCTCCCTGGGGAGGGAAATCTGTGGTGCCAGGGTCTGCCATGCTGCAGGCTGCAGCAAGACCCTGGGGACCTGTGGGAGAAGGAGCGCATTCTGACTCTCAGGACGCTCAATGTGATGGAGGGCCTTCCCGGTACCCCACACCAGGGCGGGCCACATTCTATCCACTTTTGCAAAGGGAGGCTTGACTTGCATTCTCAAAATGACAACTCTCGGGGCGTGAGCTTGCCTCTTCCCAGGTCTGTTAGGTCTCCCTCCATTGGTGAGGGAGGCCGTTAGGGAGGTCTACAGAGACCAGGTGTGGTGGTGCGCACTGGTGATCTCAATACTCAGGAGGCTAGGGTAGGGATCGCAAGTTAAAGGCTCAGTTTAGGCTAGCTAGATAGTTTAAAGCAGGCCTGGAATACATAGTGAGACCTTCTTAACTCAAACAAACAAACAAACAAACAAACGGGGCTAGAGGAATAGCACAATGGTTAGAGTGCTTGCCTAGAAGCACGAGGCCCTGAGTTCAAGTCCCCAGTTCCACATAAATTGGGTGGTGGCACAGGTTTATAATCCCAGCACATGGGAAGCTGAGGCAGGAGAACTGTCCTGAGTCCAAGGCTAGCCTGGACTACTGAGTGAGTTCAGGACCAGCCTGGGCTACAGAGAAAGACAGTGTCTCGAACAAAACAAAAGCAAAAACAAACAAAAAAAACCTGGCCCGGTGGCTCCAGCTTGTAATTCCAGTGCCTCTGGAAGCAGGCAGGAGGGTCTCAAGTTCAAGCTCAGCCTGGGCAACTTGGCAACTTGGCAAGACTGTCTCAAAATAAAATATAAAACCTGGGTGTGGTGGTGCACGCCTGTAATCCCAGAACTCTAGAGGCTGAGATAGGGGGATCATTTTGAGTTACAGGCCCGCCTGAGTTTTGAGTTAGAGGTGCCGTCTCCATAGTAAATTCAGTACCAGCCTGGACTACAGAGTGAGACACTGCCTCAAAATACAAACAAACAGAAACAAAAACCAACAACAACAAAATAAAGAATGGGCTTGGGGGTGAAACTCAATGAGAAATCATGCACATACTTAGCATACACACACATCTGGGGTTCGAGTCCCAGCATCAGCCTCCCTCTTTAGAGCGAACATCTGGAGAGGAACAGGATGCAAGCACAGCCTGAGGATCTGTCAAAGGAAGATTGAAGGGATCTGGGATTAATCAGGGTGGGCTTCCTGGGGGCACAGCAGGTAGCTCCTTGGCTGTGGATGATTGTGAAGCTCCTGGTTAAAGGGTGTAGCCGGGAGCTGGATTGGGAGGCCTGTACCTGTTCTGGTTGGCTGACCCCCTGGGAAGCCCAGGGAGTTTCCAAGCGTGTTCGGGGAAGGACCTAGGGGTAGAGACAGAGTCCAGCAGGGTGTGAAAGGCTTCTCTCCTCTGGTCCTAATCCCTCCTGCTGTAGCAGTCAGGTTGCAGGTTGTGGAGAGGAGGAGAAGCAGAGAGAGAGAAAGAAAGCGTGTGTGTGTGTGAGTGTAGGTGTGGATGCATGCGTTTTCACTGCTATCAGTGTCTGCATAAATACGGCACAGGTGTACCTCTGTGTGAGTGCACAGGTTTTTTTTTTTTTTTTTTTTTTTTTTTTTGAGACAGAGTCTCGCTCTGTAGCCCAGGCAGGTCCTGAACTCACTATGGAGCCTAGCTGGCCTCAAACACATAGCAATCCCCACCTCACCCTCCCGAGTGCTCAGATTACAGGCGTGTGCCACCACGCCCAGTGTATGCAGTGCTGGAGAATCCATCTCAGGGCCTTGTGCTTGCTAGACAAGCGCTCTGACTGCTGTGCTATTTCTCCAGCCCCGTGTGCGAATGTTTACCTTTCTGTTCTCATCGTGCACACCACCGTGAGCATGCATTAAGCTGTGGAGTTGAAATGTGCTGCTGGAAGTGCCACGCCAGAACCTGTAAGTGTGCGTGAGCATCTGTGCACTCATGAGGACACTTAAATCTGGTCCCGTGTGCAGCAGTACCTGAGTGATTGTGGGTGTGTGAATGTCTGTGACTGGGTTTCTAAGGGTGACTGAGGGTGTGAAAGGCCTTGAGAGTGGATAATTTGGCTCCCATGTGTGCCTGTGGGTGTGTGAGATTGTGCATGCATGGGTGTCCACGTTTGTGCAGGGGTTGGTGGATTCTGTGGGTTCCCAGGAATCTGTGACTCTGTCTAGGGGTCTCCTCACCCTTCAGATCACTTCCTAGTCCTTGTCATGATTATCCAATCAGACTGCTCCATCCCTCTCCTTCCCTTGACCTCAGCACCACAGCCACCGAGTCCTGAGGTCGAGGACTCACCCTTTTGAGACCCTTAGGCTCCCTGCCCCTCGTAGCATGTCATGGCTCTATAGGGGACTGCTGCATGCCTATAATCCAAGCTACTTGGGACTGGAGACAAGAGGATTGAAAATTTGAGGACAGCCTGGGAAATTTAGTGACACCCTGTCTTAAATTTTAAAAAATTGAAAATTGGGAAGAGAGGTATAGCACAGCAGTTGAAGTGCCGAGCCCTGAGTTTGATTCCCCATCACCACAAAAAATGGTTGTGGTGGCATACCCTTTTAATCCCAGCACTTGGGAGGCTGAGGCAGAAGAATTGCTCTGAGTTTGAGGCCTGTCTAGGCTACATGGCAAGTTCAGGACCAGCTTGGGCTCCAAAGTGAGATTCTGTCTCAAAAATAAATAAATAAAATAAAAATAAAATTTAAAAAAGGGCTGGAGGTGTTCCTTGGTAATAAGGAGTCTCTGGGTTCAATTCCCAGTGCCACAAAACAAAACAACAGCACAAACACTTCAGTTCAGATGACCATGACGAATAGGACCCAGGTTGAGGCAGAGGCTGCGGGACACTCTGCCCCGCTCCCTGGGAGCACCACGTGTCCCAGGCCTGCCCCTGACCTCTGAGGCTGCACACTACCCTCTCCTCTTCAGGTAGCAGTCTCCCCTCCAAGACTTTAAGGAGACAGAGAATTGGTGGCCTGAGCCAAGGACCTTAACCCTGAAAGCTGCTCTTAACCAGGGGTCTTGGTCAAGGTGAACGAGAGAGTGGAATCTGCGGCTCTGTTCCTACCTCCCACCTTTCTAACAAGCTTCTTTTCCCAGGTTGCCCCGCCAGGGCCTGCTAGCCTCTTTCTTGGGCTCTTGGCCTGCCATAGTTGCACCTGGGCTGGTGCTGGCCAGCCAACAGGAGCAGGCTGGAGACAGGGGTACTCCTGAGACCATACGGGATGGAGGTAAGAAGCAGCAGTAGGGACAGACTCAGCGGTGCCTGTCTCTTGAGCCTGAAGTCACCCTGGCCAAGAGAAGCCAACACACTGTCTCAAAGGCAGCTGGAATTCTATAAACAGCAGCCTGGAAAGGGTCTTTGAGGGCAGAGTATCCACCTTCCCTCTAGGAGCAAGTAGCTCTTCCATGCTTCTAACGTGTTTATTTATATAACATTCACTGCACCAGGCCCTCTGCAGAAACTGGGGACACAGCTGCACCGGGCCAGCTGTCCTCAAGTTGCTTTCAGCCTCAAGGATCTTCTCCAGCAACCAGGAGCTTGTGCCTGAGAGTTCCAGCACTGGCAAGGTCAGCAAGAGAGGAGACTCGCAAAGCTACCTCCCAGGAAGCCATGATGCTGGGGTCTGGGTGCCCAGCACAGGGCTCGCAGACTCTAGTCCCAGCAGGGCTCTGTCCACCCGCTGTAGCTGGAGTGTGTGCACACAAGGCCCGAGCTACTAGGCTGCCTGCACACGCCTGACCCAGCCGGCAGGCCCTTCCTTCAAAGCTGGCCCAGTCTGAGCTGCTTTATTGCCCAGCTAATGATGGTGATTAGGCCGACAGGTGCCAGCTGCCACCTGGCCACCCTCCTGCCTACTAAGGAGGGTGGTTCATGAACATCTGGGGGAAACTTGGTCACTGAGTCCTTTGAGGACACCTGCACCTAGCTGACCTCTAGACCCCCCAGGCTGGCTTTTGTCCACCTCTCCTTGAGGAGGTGGGGCAGGCTCGTCCCCATCCCCTGGGACTGATCTGTGCCCGTTCTCTGAGCAAGCGTGAGGAGGAGGGACATGGAGTGGAGAACAGGGGTTGTGACATGCACCCTCTGAGCCGGAGCCAGACTGCTCTCAGGTACATATGCGGGTCCCAGAAGGCAAAGGCAAAGGGTCCTGGCGGCAGGGGCTGGGGATGCTCCTTAGAAACCCACTGCATTGTGGGTAAACCACTGGGGGATTCCTGGGTGGGCTCAGTCCCAAAGAGGGGACTGCTGCCTGGGGCCGTAAGGGTCCTAGTGTGGGCACAGATAGGAGCTGTGATTTATGATGTGCTTCATGCAGAAGGAATGCCAGCCTGGGGGCTGGGGTGGGGGCGGAGCCACTCACCTGATGCTCCTCACTCCCTTGGATGTCTGGCATGTCCTGTCAGGATCCTCTGTCCCCTGGGGACAGCCATGTTCTCCCATGCTGTAGCCCCCTCCCAGCTGCACTCCCCACGAATCCCCAGCTCTTGGAGGGCTGAGTGAAAGCCCAACCCAGGGAGAAATCTAGAATAAAATTCTTTCTGTCCACAGCAAAGATGAACTTCCAGCCAAGAAGGGATGCTGCTTCGGGGATGGATGCAGGATGTCGAATTATCCACCCCTACCTCCCCAACACTTTGCCAGGTGAATGAAAACTGTGGAACCCGTGAGGGCGTGGGGCGTCATGGCAGAGGGGGGCCAGCTGGAGGAAGGAGGCAGAAGCATCTGCAGTGGGCTAGTTCTGGATTCCGAAGGCTGTGACAATTTTGGGCCTGCTCCTATATGAATCTAACTTGCGTGCTGCTTGCTGCTGTTGCCATTTTGGTTGGGGGTCCGTCTTCCTGGGCACCTGGCACGGACATAGGTCAGCCTGCTCTGGTCTGGTGGGACTGGTTTTTCCAGCTGGAGGAAGGGTCGGTGAGGAATTGGCAGGGACAGTAGGGTTTATGTAAATGCCCAGGGAGTGCTCTGGGAACGGGGAGGCCGGTTTCCCCAAAGACACGCAGGGACTGGCAGCTCCCAATTAGCCAGCTGGTGATGTCAGTGCTGCTTTCCTGGGTGGTTGCGCCCACTCTGATCGGCCCTGGCAGGGGTGCCCGACCATTACCTGCTCCTGTGGGTGGGAGGGGTGCCAAGGGAGCCACCATACAGAACAGAGGCCTACCCCTCCCCCATACTTCCCAACCTGGGCCAGAACCATGTGGTGGACCAGCCCCAGAGAGCACCCCATGAAAGATCATCTCAGACTCTTCTGGAAAAAAAAAAAAAAGGACTTTAATGTGGCTAACATCTGAACTCTCCCCAAACTCTGAGGGGCTGGGGAGGTCTCACTATGCTGGGCCAGACTCAGAGGCTGTGCCCATGGCAGGCCCTACTCCCTGGCTACTCTAACCTCAAGTTTCAATAAATACAGTGCAAAGGCACCTGGTCTCTAAGCTGGGGAGACAGGAAGGGCACATTTTATTTTCTGTGGACACACAAGCACACACTATCCAGCATGCACACAAACCCCTCTCAGACTCCCTCACGCCTCACCATCTTCACATGCACACACGTGTCCATGTATACACAGACATGCTCACTGTCCTCTGACATACTGGTGGTGAGCACACACACTTTCTTAAGGATGTATGTGAGATCGTGCATGCATGACTCTTTCTCTCCACCCTTGGCCCAGGGCTTGGAGCTTGGAGCGTCCCCTCTTGGCTCCGAGGAGCGGGACAAGGGGGTGAATTTTCCTGAACTTGGCCAGGCTACCCACCCCCACATCTAGGGGCTGGGCATGGTGGAATTGTACTGGCCAGAAAAGCACTGGGTGGTATTGGTTTGGGCCCAGGAGGGGAAGGTGTCCAGACTGAAGATGGGGATGCCCCAGGTGTTGATGGCCAGCATGATGATCAGCACCCCGATGATATTGAGCAGGAAACCAGCCCGGGCCTGGTGGGAAGAGTCAGTGTGACCGAAGGGATGCCCTACAGCGCCAGTGCCCGGCTGGCAGGCATTCAGCAGTGCTCAGGCGCTTCCCCACCGAACTTTCCCTGGGAAGTCCTGCCCTCGGTCTAGCCCGCAGCTTTGCGCCACATTCTTGCCCCTTACTTTTCCACCAGTTGAAACAGGGAGCAGCGGGGTGCCTCATGAGCTCCCAGGGCCTAGGCTTGCTCTCTGAGTTCATGTCCCCGAATATGGGTACCCTGGGTCCTTTCTCATGTTCTGCTCTCTCTCGGAAGGGCTGCAGGACTCAACAATCCTCCAACTGAAGGATTACGTCCAGCCTTCCCTGCTGTACCCCGACCCAGACAGGGTCCCCCTCGGCTCTGAGCATCTCGGAACCTTTCAGCTACACTGTGGTCCACTGAGGTGGTAGGGAGGCAGGAAGGAAGGCGGAGGCACTAGGGCCCAGGCCACTCACCATGTCAGACACTTTGAGACCCCCAAAGGAGAAGACGATGGCATTGGGCGGAGTGGCCACAGGCAGCATAAAAGCCAGGGAGGAAGCCATGGTGCAGGGCAGCATGACGTAGAGAGGGTGGAGACAGATGGCCTGGGCCTGGAGAGGGGACAGTAGCACAGAGCTGATTTTGGTCCCCATCCCAGGGCATGGGATGGTCTCCAACACAACCTCTGGTCATGGATCTACTGTCCCTACCAGAAGTGCATCAGTGACCTGAGCTCCCTCTGGCCCCTGACTCACCCCATCCATGGTGACATCACCCTTTGAGTATCCCCATGGGGCTCACCGGTGGCCTCACCCAGCTCCCGACCTCAGTCCTTATTCTGGTCATTCCAGAGGTGACTGGGTAAAATTGCTCCCTGGAGCGTCCCCAGCCCCTTCCTCGCCAGGCGTGTCCCCACAGCCTTTGATGACAACTCCAGAGCCCCTTTGAGATCCGTTTTATGGGCCCCTCCCCTCCCTCCATCCCACAGGGCAGGGCTGCACACTCATCCCCTCCAGAGAGGTCAGGGGCCAGAGGGAGCTCAAGGTCTTCTGGGTACAAAGATAAGTCACCTGCCCCACAGGCAGAAGCCTTGGGGGGAAGACAGGAGGGCTGCCTGGAGGAAGGCCAGGCAGGGCCAGCTCACCATGGAGGCCAGGACGGGCAGGAAGAGTGTGGTGGTGGCCACATTGCTAGTGCACTCCGTGAAGATGGCAACCACAAGACAGAGGATGAAAGCCGTGGCAGCGGGTGGCACATGCTGCAGCGGGTTCAGTCTGTTCCCCAGCCACTCCGAGAGGCCTGATCTCTGTGGGCACAGGACAGTGTACACGTGAGGCAGGGCTGCCTGGACTCTGGTCCTCTACTGGTGTTGCGAGAAGGCTCAGCTCCTGCCCACACTCCCATAGGTTTTCACATCAAGACGGAGCTGAGAGGAAGACAGTGCCCAGCTAGAATCAAGGGCCCCTCTAGGACTCGTGGGTCACTGGAGGGAGAAGGGATAGGGGAAAAGCTAGGAGAAGGGGTGCAGGGCTTCCTGGGGAAGGCCAGGGCCCAGCAGGTAGTAAAGCCTTTTGATCTCATAGACCCTTGTTTTCCTGACCCCTCTCAGGAGGTCCCCAGACAACCTCAGCCTTCTCCCTGGCACTCTAGCCCAGTGGATTGGAGCTGAGATCGTGGCAGGACAAGAGACCTGTAAGAGGCCTGAACGGGACCCATGATGCAGCAGGCAGCCCACGGGGTGGGGAGAGCACAAGGGCTTACGCTGCTCTGCTCGCATTTGTAGTGCAGGCTGTGAGCCCCTCTGCGAGGGCCATGCTAGGGCAGGGAGCAGGTGGCTGCGATTTCACCACCAAGTGTGGCCCCGGCAGTCAGTGGATGAACAAGTACAGACCCAGGAGTCCCTCGCACCAGTCCCTGACCCAGTCCAGCTGCCTCTACTCTACAGTGAAGTCAGCCAGCCTGGGGCCCAACGCTGCACTTCCAGGGGTTTATTTCCTGCTTTTGGATGGAGGCTCTGGAAAAAGATGACTCGGGGCCTCAGAGGAGGAAGGGGTGTGATTACGGCGCCTCCTGGTGGCTGCCCCAAGCAGGCTGTGTCAACTGCATGTCCCCATGTCGGATGCTGAAGCTATTGTATTCTGCCTGGCATGTCCGAGGTGCTGCGAGTCGCTCCCCTTTCCCCACCGGAGAAGCCTGCCTTCCTTTGGCTCCGAGATCGCCCCTGGGGACAGATTCCACTACTCCCTCCAGGTTCTGCAAAGGCTGTACCGCCCACAAGGTCTCCTAAGTGGGACAGAAGCAGGCTGCCCTCTCTCCTGCTACAGTCTTAGCATGGGGGGTGGGGTGGGGGTGTCTCTCACCTCACTGCCTTTGGCCAGGGCAAAGCCACCACCCAACAAGAACACGACGTTCCAGGGCATCTTCTCCTTTACCGTCTTCCAAGTGAGGAGACTGGGAGGGGCCTTCAGCCTCCCTGGGTTTTCTACTCCCCAAGCAGAAAAGAACAGGTTATCAAGAGCCACAGGGCTCCCTCCCCATCGCCCCACAGGGACCTCCCTGAGCAGGTCCCCACCATGGAGTCTGTTGGGTCTGTAACATCTTAACTTTGCCCCTGGGCACCTGTGTCCTTTGCAAGTCACCCCAAGCTCTCTGGGCTTTGTCAAGGCACATTATGGGTCTGAAGCAGGGGCTGCCCAGAGACCCTTCCTGGCTCAGGGCCAGATGCTTACCTGGGTCCTGGGTCAGCCCTGGGAACTTGGAAGGCACGATGAACATGATTATGGAGATGAAGATGGCCACCGTCCCGTCGGACGCCATGCTACGGATAGGGCAGGGAAGGCAGGCTTAGCAGCCAGGCTGTTTGGGGTGAAGGGTAGTAAAGGGAAGCTGCTACCATGGACAATCTTGGAGAGGCCCCCTCCCCGCAAGAGTGATTTCCTGCTCTGTGTGGGTAGGGGTAGGGGCTGCTCCCTGTGCCTCCCCAGAGATTGAGCCCTGGGTGCTTCCCCCTCCTTCCCCCAGTAGCTCTCACCTTTCTCCCTCTTCGTTGGCAAAAGCCAGGTTACCCCAGCCCTGGAAGAAGCCTGGCTCCCGGGTGAACCAAAGCGCTACCAGCATGACGAAGAGGACAGTGACAGCCTTTTCAGCAAAGGTCATGGGGCCCAGCAGCTTGTGTTGTGTCTTGATGACTCGGTAGGCTGCCTGGCTTCTCTCCTGCTCCTGTTCTCCAATGCCAAAGTTCTTCCGGAAGCTGCAGGCAGAGGGCAGTTCAGAAGAGGCCTGTACTAGGTGGGGGCAAGGTGCTCTGAGTGCCCATCAGGCCTGCAGGGCTCACCTTGGGGTTACGCCTCTAAGGCCCTGCTCCTTCCAAAATTTTCTAGGAGAGCAAAAGGCTGGGAAGGGGATCACGGCTCCTATTTAGCTGGGGAAGTTAGGTTTCCATCAGCTTGGTCCTGCTCTGCCCCATAGACATTCTTCCTCCAACATGGCTCCCCTTTCCCAGAGTTGAGGGGAACTTAATGGCCAGACCCTGTACTTTCTCATGGTCCCAAGTCACAGGCCCCCTCTTCCAAAAGCCTTTCAAGAAATTCCCCACTCCGCCCTTCCTGTCTGCCTCTGATGTCCTCTGTCAGTCTGAGCCCTACCCTCATGGTCCTCAGTGGCACAAGAGGCCGTGGTCCCCTTTCCTATGCTGCTTACTGATGTGTCGACATTTAACGTTTCACTTGGGTAAATTCCACTATGCTGCAGGACTCTGAGTTCTTTAAAGGCAAAGACCATACCTCCATGGTGCCTGGCACTGTGCTGATCTCTTTGACTACCGCTTTGCTTTATACCAGCTCCCAACCCAAACCAATCTTTTTGTATCTGCCCATGTGACTTGTCCAAAGTACAGCAACGATGCCTAAAAACTCGCAAAGCTCCTCTCTGTCTGAGAAGGCAGGATAAATAGCGACTCACGCCACAGTAACACTCATATTACCACTCCTATTCCATAGCCCCAGGAGACATCACCAATCAATCATGGCCTTGATTCAAACTGAGCCTTAGCAGGGTCTCCAGTGATATTTAACTGAAAGCTCTAAACAGCGACTATGAGTAATCCAGGGTTGCAAGTAGAAATAAAACCCAGCTGCTACCCTTGGCCTCAAGCAGAAGGTCCCAACTCTATGTAGTAGATAAGATCCTCTTTAATCTTCACCTTGCTGGGCTTTTGTTTTGTTTTTGTTTTTCTGATATTGGGGATTGAACCCAGGATGTTGGCACTGGGCTACATCCCTGGTCCTTTAACCCCCCCCCCCTTTTTTTTTTAATACGTTGAGATTGGATCTTGCTAAGTTGCTAAGTTGCCCAGGCTGGGCTGGAACCTGTGATCCTCCTGCTTCAGCCACCTAGAGTGCTGAGATTACCGGCTTGTGGCCCCCACACTCAGCTCCCACTTGCTGCCTCTGGAGGAGTTTTACATCCTGATATTCCTTTTGCAATTTGTGTTTCAGCCCTGCACAAACAGTTTTCCCTCAAAGCACATCAGGTTCTTATGGATATGCCTTTTTTTCTTTCTTTCTTTTTAAAATTTTTGTTCATCCAGGGAGACCTTACCCAGGCTGGCCTTGAACTCATGATCCTCCTGTCTCAGTATCCAAGCACTTGAGATTACAGGCATGTACACAGTGCCTCTGCTTGGCACAAGCTATGGCCAATGCTTGGAATGCCTTACCTTGTTCTCTACCTGGCTGATTTCTAGACCTTTGAGAGTCAGCTCAGACATCATCTTCTTCTGGAGCCTTCTGGAATCCCTACAACCCTAGGCACACCATCCATCCTCTGTGCTCCTGTCTGCCTGGGTCCCACCTTATCACCCATTTGAGAGTGAGCTACAGAGACAGAAGCTTTGCCCAGGGACTTTCAGTATTCTTGGTGCCTAACACAGAGCCAGGTATGCAGTGGGAGCCTAATAAATACTGCCATAACTGACCATACAAGTTGTGTTCTTCAAGTTCTTATCCATGGGCTGTGGAGCATGAAGGGAAAAGGTGTGGGCTGGCATCAGAACACCTAGTTTTCTTTTTTCTTTCTTTTTTATTTATTTATTTTTTTGAGACAGGGTCTTGCTCTGTCATCCAGGCTGGTCCCAAACTCACTATGTAGCCCAGGCTGGCTTAGAACTGACAATCCTCCTACTTCGGCCTCCTGACTGCTGGGATTATAGGCATGCACCACCACACACAGGTTAGAACACCTAGCTTTCAATCCCAGCATTGACAAATCTAGTTGTGGCCACGTCTCAAGACTTAGTGTGCTCATCTGCTCAATGGGGTGGCATTCTCCTCCAAGGAATTCCCTCAAATGGGAGGTTGAGTGCATGGAGGAGCCTTGAGAAGAAGGGGCCCTCTTGTGGGCCTCGTCGCTTCTCACACCTGGATGCAACAGGAAGCTCCCAGGGGTATTAAAAGGGACCTGAGCTTCCCATAGCCACACCATCACTTACTTGAAGCCCAAGAAGAGGATCTGTAGCCATAGCCAAGCCAACAGCAGCAAGATGACCATGGTGGGGCAGGCGAAGCCAAACCAGCTGGCGAAGTTCACGATGTTGGAGTTTTGGGGGAAGATCCTAACAGGGACATGGGTTGCCGTGTGACACTGCCCCCCACAACTGTCCAGCCCATTAGCCTCCAGTGAGTGAGATGCACCCGACCCCACTATGCCCCATCCTCGGTCACTCACGAATTCATCTGGCCTTGCAGCACCAGGTTGGGTGCGGTGCCAGTCAGCGTGGCGATGCCCCCGATGCTGGCCGCGTAGCAGACACACAGGCTCATGCCCTGGTTGAAGAGGTGCTCCTCTTTGCTCCTCTGTGCTTTTGACTCTGAATGAGCAGCTGACACCTGTCTATTTTCTGGGAACAAAGGAGAGCTCAGGTGGGAATGGGCGCAGGGCTGTGGCCTGGGGAACACAGCAGAGGCTTCATGGCCTCCAGGGCACCTTGTTGGCAAACAGCCCACCTGAGCTAGGAGGAGGTAGAAAGACTATGTCCAGGTCTGGTGCCTCAGGTTAGCCATACCCTCAGACCCTGTCTGGCCCAACATGGAGAATGGAAGAGGATTATCCAAAGCAGATAAGAAGAATGGGTCCTATGCTTAGCTCACAGCTCTCTTCTTGCTGGGCTGAACAGGCCTCTTGGAGTCCCTAGGGCCAAAGGATCCCCAGCACACGAGTCCTGGTGTTTTACTTATTGATGTGCTGTGGTATGGCTAGAACCTAGAGCTTTTGTCCAAGTTGGCTAAGTGCGCTACCAATGAGCCACACACACCTCCCGCCTGTGAGTCTTGGCGTTTTAAAAGGAGGGAAGTCCCTGGCAATCTGGAACAAGGTGATCACTACACCTCTTGCCTCCCTCTTCTCTCCCCAAGGCTGCGAGACGGCCTCCCTTGGGACCGGTTGGTCCCTCAGATCTTCCCCAAGAGCTGAAGGGGCGGGGCAGCACCCGCTTTGTCTTACCAGACTTTGTCACCTCGTTCTGGGGCTGTGGTTCCTGGAGCTCAAACGTGGGGTTGTCACTGCCTCCCTCGATGTCCTTGTATGTACCATGCAGCTCTTCCAGGACGGCGTGTGCGATGGGCAACATCATGGCCGAGGTGGCTGTGTTGCTGATCCACATGGACAGGAAGGCTGTGACCAACATGAAGCCCAGGATCAGCCTAGGACAGGCAGAGAGGCACACATGGTCATTCTGGCTTCCCTTCAGGGACTAGATGCCCTGAGTGCCAAGTGACTCTACTCCGGTCCTGCTACTCTGGTTTGTGGGAACTCACAGGGCAGGCCGCACCCCAACGGTGAGTAGGGCTCGGAGAGCGATGCGTTTGTGCAGGTTCCAGTGCTCCACGGAGATAGCCACCAGCAGCCCCCCAATAAACAGGATGTTGGTGTCCTTGAGGTACTCGATGCTGACCTGGTAGGTGGAGACATGGCTGAGAAGCAGAAAGATCCTGGGGTCTCCCCCCGGTGCCGCTGAGCTTGTGGTGCAGTCACTGACATCTCCACACACTAGCATTTTCCTGGGCTCTCAGAGCCAACTGGAAATGGCCTTTGGAGCATCTGCCATTTGATATGAACCAGGTTACCTTGTTCTTGCTAAAGTCACTCTTTCTCCCCTCAGGATGACTGGGAAACAGTCTAGCCTGATTTCATTCACGTTTCAAGCCATGAAAGGGGAGAGAGATCATTTCTTTCTAGAAAGCAGACAGTGTCTAAGTGTGGTCTTGGGGACAGTGTCATTACTATCACCTGGAATTTGTTAGAAATGCAATGTTGGGCTGAAGGAGTGTCTCAGCAGTTAAAGAGTTTGCCTAGCAAGTGCTAAGTCAAGCGCTAAGTACCCAAGCTTGATTACCCAGCACCACATAAGCTGGGTGTGATGGTCCACGCCTGTAATACCAG
>PVKB01000668.1:56617-247320 GCA_004027205.1 Ctenodactylus gundi
AAAAAAAAAAAAAAAAAAAAAAAAAAAAAAAAAAAAAAAAAAAAAAAAAAAAAAAAAAAAAAAAAAAAAAAAAAAAAAAAAAAAAAAAAAAAAAAAAAGCAATGCTTAAGCTCCACCCCAGATCAACCAGTTCAAAAGCTCAGCTTTCTATGTTCTATCAGCCCACCAGGTGATTCTAGTATTTATTCAAGTTCAAAAGCCACTGAGCAAGGGTTGGAGTAAATACCACAGCAGTTAGAGTGTTTGTCCAGTAAGTGCAGGGCCCTGAGTTCAATTCCCCAGACCATATAAGATGGGCATGGTGGTGCATGGCTGTAATTCCAGCACTCAGGAAGCTAAGGCAAAAGGATTTCTGTGAGTTTGAGACCATCTTGGCCTACATGATGAGTTCAGGACCAGTCTAGACACAAAAAAGAAAAAAAAAACAACCCCACAAAGTTAGAAATATCTCGTCAGTCCTCAGGATCTGTAGGTTTTGCATCTGTGGATTGAATCAACCTTGGATGGAAAATATTTGAGAAAAAAAATCATATTTATACAGAATGTGTATACTTTTTTCCTTCATTATTTGTCCCTAGAAAATACAGTATAACAGCTATTTACATTGTATTAGGCATAGGCAATCTAGAGGTGGTTTGTTTTATTTTTATTTCTGGAGACTGAGCTCAGAACCTTCACACTGAACTACATCCTAAGATCATTTTTCATTTTTGATTTTGGGACAGGGTTTTACTAATCAACTTAGTTACCCAAGCTGGACTTGAACCTGTGGTCCTCTTGCCTCAGCCTCCCAGAGTGCTGGGCCTATAGACTTGTGCCACGAGTCCAAATGAGATGATTTAAACTATAAGGAGGATGTCCACAGGTGAAATGCAGATAAGATGCCATTTTATATGAGGGACTTGAGCACTGTATAATTTTGGTGCCACCCAGGGTCCTAAACCCAACCTCTGTGGATCCCAAGAGATGACTCTGTAAGCCCTCCAACCGGCTTCTCTTTCCTTTTCTTTTGGTGACAGGGTCTCGTGCTGTTCTTCTTTCTTTTTTCTGTCTGCCTGTTTTATTCTTTGCTTTTTCTTTTTTCTCCTTTTTTGTTTTTGTGGTACCAGAGAGTGAGCCCAGATTCTTTGCTCTGAGCGACACCCTCTAGTCCTTTTTATTTTTTATGTTGGGATAGGGTCTGTTTAAGTTGTTAAGTTGCCCAACTCACCTCCCGCCGCAGCCTCCTGAGGATTACAGGTGTGTACCGCCATGCCTGGCTTACGTGGTGATGGGGGAATTGAACTCAGCCTTCAGTTTGCTAGGCAACTGTTGTGCTATTCTTCCAGCCCCTTCGTCTTCCTCCCTCAGTATTTTCTGACCTACCAAACAGAGGCAGGGAGCCTCTTCACAGAGGAAGGGCCCGAGGGAAGACCCCTCTCCCCGTGGGTACTTTCTTCTGTAGCTATGAGGAGCTCACCTCAGAGGCGTCCATGATGCCCATCAGCGGATACATGATGAGAGGAAAGAGGGCGGTGACGCCCAGGGGCAGTGTCTCTGTGCACCAGTACAGAGCCATGAGGATGATGGTGTAGGCGCAGTAGGCTTCCTGGGAGGGGGAACGGAAACAGAAGAGCTGTTAGGGGCAGGCCTGTGTGCCAGTATCTTGTCCCCCCTGCCACGCAGAGAAACCAGGTCATTTGTCACAGCATAGGGCAAGCCTGTGAAATCCACAGTAATGGGTTCTGAAGCCCAAGCTCTTGTGTCAAAATGAAAACAAACAAACAAACCATGGACTGGGCCTTAGCTGAATGGCTAAAGTGCTTGTCTGGCAAGTGCAAGCCCTGAGTTCAATTCTCCAAGACCACATGGGCATGGTGGCACACACCTGTGACGCCAGTACTTGGAAAATGATTGTGAGTCTGAGGCCAGCCTGGGTTATACAGTGAGTTCATGACCACCCTGAACTTCACAGTGAGAGCCTGTCTCAAAAAATTTTTTTAAAAAATGGAATTAAAACACAGCATTCACCACCTTGTTTTTGATGTTGGGGACTCAAGACATTTTAATCCAGACACACTAGAGAGTCTGGACTTGATTATCAGGCCCCATCTAGACCGAGAGGGCTACAGAGGTCCAAGTGAGGATCCAGAAATGAGCTGAGAGTGACCAGAGGAAGCGTAGGACCTGGGTGTACAGTCCTGCCCAGCACCCTAGCCTTAATCTGCTCTTATTACAGCCTGTAAGAACACATTTATCTATATCACTATTTTTGTTTTGTTTTGAAACAGTCTTACTCTGTATTTCAGGCTGGTT
Source organism: Ctenodactylus gundi (assembly GCA_004027205.1). NCBI lineage: Eukaryota > Metazoa > Chordata > Mammalia > Rodentia > Ctenodactylidae > Ctenodactylus > Ctenodactylus gundi. The sequence continues at coordinate 58,913 of PVKB01000668.1, forward strand.
CTGAACTCCCTGTGTAGCCCAGACTTGCCTCAAACTCACAGCAATCTTCCTGCCTCAGTCTCCTGATAACTGAAATTACAGGTGTGCATATCATGCCCAGTTTATGTGGTACTGGTGAATCTCACTCAGGACCTTGTGCTCGGTAGGCAAATGCTTTAGCTGCTGAGCTATGAAGTCAGAGGCAGAGGTCCTGGAGCCCAGGGTCAAGTAGGCTTTGGAGAAAATCTTGTCTGGATGAATGAATCATTCCTGCAGAATTCTGGGATGGACAGAAGGATCTTCTTCCTAGCAAGCTTCCTCAAAATCCACTGTAATATATAATCCAGAGGTACCACCCACCCACCCACCCACCCACCCACACAGACACACACACTGACACACACACAATTTTTTTGTAGTACTTGGAACTGAAACCAGGGTTTCACACTCAACTACATCACCAGATCCCTTTTAAGTGTGGTTTTTTCTTTTTTCTTTTCTTTTCTTTTTGGTGGTGGTGCTGGTGATAGAGCCTAGAGACTTTAAACTGTGCTATATCTCCAGCCCTTTTCTTTATTTTTGACTTTGAGACAGGGTCTCTCTAAGTTTCTAAGTTGCCCAGACTGGGCTTGAGTTTGTGACTTTCCTGCCTCAGCCTCTCAGAGTACTCGCATTACAAGCACGCGCCCCCATCCTGACCATTCACTGTGTGAACTTATGAACAGCTCCCTCATCCTCATACTGTGCAAGCAATAGGGGGGCAACTCCTGGGTACACTCTTTCTGACCTGCCAAACACGTCTTTCCCTCAACAGGCCCAAGTCCAGAGAAGCCTGACCTCAAGCCTAGACTGAGGTAGGAATAGACGCCAGACAGTCTGGCCCATATGTCAGGTGTCCATCCTCCTCTGCAGCCTCTCAAAAGGCTAGGGAATCATTAGCCAGAGGAGGCCTCCTGGGAGGGGGCACCTACCCACTTTTTGTTCCCCAAAGAAAGGTTTTGCATGCAAAGATTAGGGGCACCCCAGGCTGGGAAGGGGATCCCTCCTCTCTTACCTGTCCCAGTTGCCCTGTCTGTGTCTCCGCCTACTGCCAACTGGACTCAACCCTTACCATCTAACAGTCTGAGGGACCTGAAGCTTGGGAAGATTCCCCTGGGATGAGGGAAGCAGTGGCCCTCGGAAAGAGGAAGCTGCTGTTTATTAAGCAAGGCATAGGAAACTGGTGTGCAAAACTAGAGCCATTAAGGTAGGTGTGGTGGTCCCACTTTATGGATGAGCTCAGAGAGCAAGTGGCTTGCTCAAGGTCATAAAACTAGGGAGCCGCAGAGCCAGGATGGGAACTCAGTAGGGCATCTGGATTGTGCAACTCCAAGTCCATCCCTAGAGAACTCCCCGCTTGGTTGGCGAGCAACCCTGGAACTGCACAGTGTGTAGCCTGTACCAGCACACAGAGACTGCCCTGGGGCTGGAGATGGCTGACAGCAAGCTGTCTTTGTACTACTTCACCGCTTCTTTTTGTTTTTGAAACAGGGTCTTGCTCTGTAGCCCAGGCTGGTCCTGAACTCACTGTGGAATGCAGGCTGGCCTTGGACTCATGGCGATTCTGCCTCAGTCTCCCAAGTGCTGGGATTACAGGTGTGCACAACCATGCCGGCTTATGTGGTGCTGGGCAATTGAACTCAGGTACTTAGCACTTGATTTAGCGTACGCCAGGCAAGCGCTTTAACCGCCGCGCTGTTCCTCCAGCACTCCTTCACCTCTACTTACCCTGGACATGAACTCATCAGCTCCAGGGGTAGGGCCGCCTTGACCCTCGATCAGAGATCCACCCCTCTCCTCCCCCAGGAGGATTCTGCTGATCTGGTGTTTCTTCACCCACTTTCTTACCTGCAACAACTGGATGGCCAGTTACTTAATCTCCCCTTGAGCTAAGGGCAGGCCAGCTCCCCTGCACCCTGGAGTCCTATATTCCCTCACCCAGAACACTCTGGCCAAAGTCAGGAGGGGGCCTGGGGACAGTCACTGTGCTGACTCAAGAGGAAAGCTCTGCGGAAGGACCCTGACACTACTTCATGCCAGGCTTTGTCATCTATGTGCTTCCAACGCTTTTAAAACCCCCATTTAGCGGCTCTGGGAGAAGTCATCAGGGGAAAGGAAAGGCACAAAGAAACAAGGTAAGTGTCTCAGCGGTGCACGACTAGTCAGTGGGGAAGCCAGGTCTTCAGGTTCCTGGGTCCCTGAACTCAGCCTGCCCCATCTGAAGGTGACCCCAGCCTTAGGCTCCCTGTGTCAGGGGAGGGGAGGTGTGTGAGGATGAGCTGGGCTCTGGTTCTGAATGGAACTTCCAAAGACCTGCCACTTCCTGTTGCCCAGCTCCAGTAAAAAGCTTCACTTTTTTTTTTTTTTTAAATTTAATTACTTACGTTGTCCAGGTTGGCCTCAAACTCCTAGGCTCAAGCAATTCTCCCCCTGACAGTCTTCTGAGGACTTCCGTGCACCCAAACCAAGGTGTTCCACTTTTGAGAGCCCTTGCTCTACATCCTAAAAGGATATAAACCAGACTCCTGAGGCAGGAGGATTGCCAAGAGTTCAAGGCCAGCCAGGGCTTCAATGTGAGTTCAAGACCATCCTGAACTATAGAATGAGGTTCTGTCTTCAAAATTATCAATCAATCAAGCAAACAAATAAATAAAGGAAATGTGAAATTTGTCCTTGGCTCCAGTGTTTAATATGCTTCTCCCTATGCTAAATTCCTTTCCATATGTGTCTCTGGATCAAAATCCAAACGTGTCTCAAAGTTCCATCCAAAAGCTTTTCTTGACCTGGTGGCTTTGGCCTTACGTCCCTACCCCACCTCCCAAGCCATCCATCAAGCTGAAGCATAACTTGCTGACTTGTTTTTCCTGGATCATGGAGTTCTTAACTGAGGCGTAGAATTCTGAGGATTGGAGAATAGAGGAATGGTTCAGCGGTTAAAGCTCTTGCCTAGTAAGCACTAAGTCAAGCGCTAAGTACCCGAGTTCGATTCAGCAGCACCACATAAGCTGAGTATGATGGCACACACCTGTAACCCCAGTACTCGGGAGACAGAAGAATTGGGGTGAGTCCAAGGCCAGCCTGGGCTCCATAGTGAGTTCAGGATGAGCCTGCATCACAGAATGAGACCCTGTCTCAAAAATAAATAAATCTGAGAATTCATGAAACTGGAGGGAAAACCTATTTCATCTATTCACTAAGAGCCAACTAAAGGTTATAAACATATGCAACAGTCAATAGTACAGACTGTCCTCAACTTGCAAATGGTCATAATTTTTTTTGACTTTATGATGTCCTGAAAGCAATATTCAGTCTAAGAAAACACTACTTCTTTTTTTTTTTTTTTTTGAGAGGCAGGGTTTTGCTTGGCAGTCCAGGCTGGTCTGGAACTTATATGGAGCCCAGGATGGCTTCCAACACACGGCAATTCTCCTGCCTCAGTATCTTGAGTGCTGGGATTACAGGCATGCACCACCACTTCCAGTTTATGTGGTGCTGAGGAATAAACCCAAGGCTTTGAGCTTGCTAAGCAAGCGCTTTAGCTGCTGAGTGAGTCCTCCAGCCAGAGGAAACACTACTTTATCTCTCACTAGACAACTGGGCCTGGTGGTACAGACCAATAAATCCCAGCAATATTGGTGGCCGAGGCAGAAGGATCACAAGTTTGAGCCCAGTCTAGGCAATTTCATGAACTAACAAGATCTTTTCTCAAAATCAAAAATAGAAAAGGGATGGGTATATAGCTCAGTTGAAGGCCCTGGGCCCAATCCCCCATGCCACAATAAATAGATAAATTAATTGATAAGTGTCCATTAGCCATCTGCTAATAGTACCAATATAACCTTTCTGGTTTTCACCTGTAGTACAATATTAGATAAATTACATTAGATATTCACAACTTTACTATAGAATGGGTTTGTGTTAAATCATTTTGCACGACTGTAGGCTAATGTAAGTGTTCTGAGGACTGTTAGGGTAAATGAAGCTAAGCTGTGATATTTGGTAGATTAGGTGTATTCACTGCATGACTTTCTACGGCCATATCACCCCTGATCTCGTCTCAACATATGATAGTTTATTGGTGATGGTTTTATTGGGACTTAATCTCATCAAATTGAAGCCTATCTCTACTGTTAATGGCATTATTGGTGACTCTGGTACCGACTTTTTGTTTCTTTGTCCTTGGAGTAGCTGGGATTAAGGGTGTGTGCCACCACACTACTCTTACAAATATCTTATTATGGCTATCAAATATTGGAGAGCTGCCCAGATCAGTTGTTGCTCTTATTTCAGAATATATCTCAACATACTGTTTACACTTACTGTTATTTTAAATCATAGTAGTTATTACATTAATGCTTTGGAGGTCCGGGCTTGCAGGTGAGTCTCCCTGGATCAGGTGCCAGCCCTTGGGCACTCTGGAGGGAGGAGAACTAGAATCTTTTCTCCTCAGCCCCACAACGTGTCTGAAAGATCAGTGTCCCTGACACTAGAAGCAGGGATTCTTCTCTCTTTGTTTTATTTCTTGGGCATCTAACCCAAGGCTTGCCCATGCTCTGCCAGCATCCCCCACTGCGCTCTACTCCAGCCCATTGCGCGTGGTGCCTGCAGCTCTCCTGGCTGTCCCGCTACAGCCATACTCCTTCTCTTCAGGTTTCTCAAATACTTCATCTTCCCTCTGGCCACAGAGCTGTTGAACATGTCTTCTCTGGACTCCTCTTTCCTCCCTACCTTGCCTAGGTGATATCTGTTACTTTCTTTCCTTCAGTACTACAAATGGAACCCAGGACCTTTGTCCTAAGCTACATACCCAGCCCTTTCTCTATTTTTATTTTGAGACAGAGTTTTGCTAAGTTGCTAAGTTGCTCAGGCTAGGTTCAAACTTGTAATCTTCCTGCCTCGGCCTCTCAGGGTGCTGGGATTACAGGCCTGCACCACACCAGGTCTGGCTATATCTATTCGTTCTTGAGCTCTCAGTTCATCTAATCCTTTTCTGGGAAAGCCCCCCTGCTTCCAGGATGGGGTAGAGCCCCTATTTTAAGATACTGTACCTCTTCTACCTACAAATCATTGCAGTCTGTAATTAATACTTTGTGTTAAGACCTAAATGATGAGTTTCAGCCTTCCCGTGAGACTGTACTCTTCAGGGAGCAGGGTCGGAGTCTTCTGCCACCCCAGCAGGGAGCTGGCACCTTTGCCACAGGGCTGGCATGCTGAGTGAACAAAAGCATGAATCAGGCCATCATGAGATATACCTGAGTGGCTCAGCTCTCCCCTCAAGGGCCCGAGTGTCCAGGTGGACTGGCCTGGAGGCGTGTCTGCGTGGGTGGGCAGCCCTGCAAAACCAGCAGTGGAAAGCCGAGTGTGGGGGCACACGCCTGCAACTCCAGCATTTGGAGGCTGAGGCAGGAGGATTGCCATGAGCTGTACGCCAACCTGGGCTCCACAGTGAGTTCAGGGCCAGCCTGTACTATTGAGTGAGACCCTTTTTCTCCCTCTCCCCCCTCAAAAAAGTCATCAGTGACCAGAAGAAGTAAACCCTCAGAGGGGCTTCAAACCCCAAGGCTGGTGGCTTGCTTCATTCACAATGGGAAAACATCCTCTGGGAGTCAGCAGGCCTGAGTGTCCAGGCCCTGCCTGACTGCCACATGTCCTTGGCCAAGGTATTTAACCTCTCTTGGCCTTCATTTTATTTTCTGAGAAACGTGGAGCATTTCCTGCTGTGTACACACGTGCCCCCTTTATGCAATTCTCTTATCGGCAAGTGGGAAGAGGAGAAACACTCATCTGGCCGGGGCAGTGTAAATTTGAAGAGAGTTAATAGATGTCAAAGTGTGGGAATTGCCTGTAAAACAGGCGTGGCCCCCTATAGCTGCCTCTTTTTTTAGCCTTGATATTTTAAAATGTCATAATAAAAACATTTAAAGTTTCAATACTTACATATGCACATTAACTTTATTATGTATTTTATATGTGGTCTGGGATAGTTTCTCTTCACTGAAAAACATAAGCACAGCCAGTGTGGTGGCGCACGCCTGTAATCCCAGCATCTGGGAGACCGAGGCAGGAGGATTACCGTAAATTTGAGTCCAGCCTGAGCTATGTAGTGAATTCAGGACCAGCCTGGAGTATAGAGTGAGATCCTGTCCCCACAAAATAATAATAATAATGCAAGGGTAAAAAGCGCCAGGCTACAGGTTGGACAAGGCAGCTGCAGAGTGTTGCACCCCATACACACGCAGGGCTGGTACTGGGAACCGTGCACTCCTGACTTCTAGGTAACAAGACGCTACCCTGCTGAACCACGGCAGGTGCATAAGGTCGAAGTGGGAGTGAAGGTGTCGGGGAGTCCAGGGCAGACTCTGGATGGTAGGTGAGTGGCAGATGTGGGCGAGGACAAGGATTTGGGGCATCATGGGCACAGCATAGGCTGTGTCTGTAGGGCAGGAGCAAATATGCCGACAGTCTCAGAGGCGTCAAAGCTTACTCCTGGCAACGGGAGGTTAATTCGGGGTGGAGATGAGCTGGCATTCCTCTGTCCGTCTGTTCCTGCAAGGGGGCATGCTGCTGGCAGGGAGCATTCTTGGGGCTTGGAAACAAAGGGGAAGGGGCATCAAGTGGCAGCCTTCCAGATGTCACTGCAAATGAGAGACCCCCAAAAAATGGGAACTCAGAGGAGAAAGGCCCCTTCATGGAGCCTTCTTCCTCCTGAGTTGAGCAAGGCTTCCAGAGAGAGAATGATGAGTGGGTGCTGAGGGGTGAGTAGGAGTTGCTGAAAGAGTTGGGTTGAGGTACTAGCCCTGAAGAAAAAGGGAGAGGCAGAGATGATCTGGAGGGTGTGTACTCAGAAAGCATCCTGTCTACCTTGACAGGAATCTAGGACTTTACCCAGAAGACAGAGGTGAAAGTGGTGAACTCTGAAGAGTTTTAAGTGGAGAAAGCATCATGGTCAGACTGGTGTCTTATTAAAATGTCTCACTGGGGCTGTGTGTATACTCAAAGGTCCTGAGCTCAGTGCCAAAGTGTGCGCTTAGCTTGTGTCCTGAGTTTAATCACCTCCTCTGCTCCCCAAAAAGGAAAAAAGATGATTCTTGTGCTGTCACACACAATTTAAAAATTATACATGAGAGCATTTACATGTACTTGAAAAGTCTCTGACGGGGATGCTTGCCTTATTATAGGTAACAGAACCTTCCAAGGTAGTCTGATGAAGCTTTCCAACTCAATAGAATAATGTTTTTAAAATGTGCTAAACAAAATACCTAAAACTACAAAGAAAACCAATTATATTAAAATTCAGTTATAAAAATGTCTTGGGCTGGAGAAATGGCACAGCAGTTAAAGCACTAGCAAGGCCCTGAGTTTGATTCCCCAGCACCACATAAACTGGGCGTGGTGGCACACGCCTGTAATCCCAACACTCTGGAGACTGAGACAAGAGGATTGCCATGATTTCGAGGCCAGCTCGGACTACACAGTAAGTTCAGGATCAGTCTGGACTGCTGAGTGAGATTCTGTCTCAAAAAAAAAAAGAAAAGAAAGAAAGAAAAGAAAAAGAAAGAAAGAAAAGAAAAAGAAAAGGAAAAAAATAGGTCTCCCCATTTTCAGTCTTCATAGTAACCAGCCCAGCCAGGAGCCAAACCACAACTCCTCCAGCAGTCAAAACCAGTCAGAACTTGTTCCGGCTACACACTTCCCTCATCTTTACCTTCTCTTTCTTCTCACACTTCCAACTGAGGACCAGACAGAGAAGGTGAAACATACTTTCCCAGCCAATTGTATGTTTGCCCTGTTACCAGCAGTGTTGCTCACCACCTGTGGCGCCAACAGCCCCCCTGAGGTGTCCCCTTTGTCCCTTGGAAAGCCTTCCCTGCCTGCCTCTGGGACTGCCAAGGGCAGGTGATGGTGGCTGAGTCTTCTGGTCCTGTGTTCTCACTCACTTCTGTTCCTTAATGCAAACAGCTTCGTCATGTCACTTTCTACTCCCCGAGGCCCAAAGGAAATGGCGGGTTAGCCTCTCTCCTTCCTGCTGGGCTGCTGTCTGGCCAGGTTGTCCACGGTGGCCTTAAACTTCTGGACTCAAGTGATCCGCCTGCCTCAACCTCCTGAGTTGCTGGGAGGATAGGTGTGCCTGGCTGGACAATGGATTTGAGTGCTAGAGAAGACAGCGGGGGGAGAGTTCTGAAGACTGCTTGGGTCAGGGCCAGGCCTGCTGTGCTCACTAAAAGGCAAATGGCAGCCCAGCCGATGACAGGGGCATAGCATTCCCATTACCTGCACTCCAGCCTTGACTCTCACAGCACTCCTGGGCTTTGCTGCTGGATTACATCCAGGATGCTGCTTAAGATCCTACCTTCCTTTCCCATTCCTAACCTTCACCTTGGAGGTGGTGATAAGCAGACATCATTGAGTAATCTGGGCAAAGTCCGAGTAGGGGGACCTTCAATCTCCACTTCAAACAAACCATCCCATCACCCGCCCCCCACCCCTACCCTGGAGGCTGGTTCCTCCTTCTAACCCTACTCCTAGGGGCTGGGAAACTTGCCTCCACATAGCCCCTGGACACAGCTCACCACTCGCAGAGGCTGACGAGACAGACCTTCCTGTGTCCTTGGCGGGAACATCTGAGGACCTCACGGGGGTAACTACCCAGAACAGGTTATCCAGGGGTCTGAGGAAGTCAGACAAAAACTTGGGGGCAGAGGGAGTCCTTGTTCCAGAGCCCTGGGCCGAGGCGCCCTGTGCGTGTGGGTTGTTTCGCTTTAGTTTTGGAGAAGTTCTAGAAGGGCACATGCTCTATACATGCTTTCGAGTGGATTTGAACCCACATCTATCTGGCTCCAAAATCCACACGCTGTTTGCTGGACTCTGCTTTCTCAACCTAGAGCCAGGAAATCTCAAAAGATAGAGGGTCCAAATTCCTTCAGGTGTGCAATGTTCGGGTCCACAGTGAATCACCCAGAGTCCTCTTCTGCCTTTGGGCTTAAGAAAGACTTTGGGGTCAGGGCACTTTATGCCGTGTTAAAGTGCACACATTGTCCACACGTTCCAAGAACACAGGTGATTCAGAGAAAGAAGTTCTGACCCCTCCTCTTGTTACTCCAATCACAGTATTGACTTTGGCTGAACTCTGTCCTGGCCAACACTAAGAAACATTTTTTTTTTTTTAATACTGGAGATTGAGCCCAGGATGATTTCAAAATTAAGTTTTACTTTTTGATTTAGAGACAAGGTTTTGCTAAATTGCCAAGTTGTCCAGGTTGGATTTGCATTTGCCTCAAGCTCTCAAATGGCCGGGATTACAGGCCTCTGCCACTGGGCCAGGCAGGAGACTGTCTTTACAGGTGGTTGCTGAGGTCCCTGGAGGCATTTTCATTTTGACTCTTATTAGCTGTTTGATCTTTGGGCAAGTTAATTATTCCTCATTTCCCACAGCAAGAGCATGAAATCCTGGCTCCTGGCTCCTTCCCCTGGCTTTCTAGGCCTGACATTCGCTGACCTCTTACCTCACCACTGACAACTTGAGCCACTTCGCTGTCATTCAGGCCTCTGAAGCCACGGGAAACCCTTGTTTACCCCTTTCCCTTGCTGCCTGCCCTCGCTCCAGCCCTTGGCCCTTTGCACTTGCTCCGTGATCTGCCCCATGTTCTGCCCAGATGTCTCTTGACTCAGAGCTGGGCTTAACCGGATCCCACCTGCCATTCAGGTCCCAGGGCACGCGTCTACTCCTCAGGAGGCCTTCCTCGAGTGCTCCTGGAAGCGTCTCCACAACCTGCTGTGTTGTTCCCACGGTTTGCACAGCAAAAGTGCCTTTCTGTGGCTTCCCACACCTCTCACCCCCAGGAGTGCCAGCTCCCTCACACCCTTTCCTCAGCACACCTAAATAGCAGCTGTCACATGGTACTGAGTCCTGGCTCACCCACACGAGAAGGGGCAGGTGAGTCAGTCAGGGGCTGTAAGGTTTTGGGCATCCTGATGGTGCTTCTGGCTGCAAGGCTGGGGACTGGGGAGAGGGCTTCAGGGTCCGCCTGTTGCCTGAGACCATTACAGGGAACTCCACCTCAAGGATTCCAGTGATATTCCCCCCATGTCCCCTGTTTCTAGCCTGTACCTTTCCTCCTGGGCTTTCCTCCCTCAGCTTGGCCCTAGGCTCTTTTGCCTGCTGAAATCTCCTCAGTCTCCAGGGCCCTTTTCAAAGCCACCTGCTTCAAATTCTTCCTTGACTCCATTGGAAAGACTGCCTCCCATCTTCAAGTTCTGCAGCTTTCTTACTATAGTTCTGTGTGGTACAAACACCCCTTTCCTTCTCCAAAATGTCACCAGCATGAGGACAGAAAATCTACACTCCTTTCCAGCCAGTAACCCCTCACACAGAGAAAGAGCCCCCCAGATGTCCCAGATGAAAGAACTGCAGAAGGCCTAGCTGGAAGGGCATGAGGAATGAGGCTTGAGAGGGAGTCAAAACAGGGTACCACCCTGCCTCCCCGGAGCCCCCAAGACCAGGCTCCAACTCAAGCTTATTTCTAGATGGGACTTTAAGCAAATGATTTTTAACATTCTGGGCCTCAGTTGACATGCCTTTGAAATGTACAACCTCACAGTGACAGAGGTGGCTCTGTGAGAAGCCAGGGAGCTGGTGCTTCGAAGTGCTGGGCACTGGGCCAAACACAGGTAATAAATTTCACTGTTATTACAGGCAAAAGTCTGCAGCTACTCTGGGGCTCTCTGTTTCCTCACTGGAGCTACATTTGGCAGAGATTTAATAGGAATTCTGAAGAGATAGTTTTTAACCATATTTCCTTCATTTATTCATGCAACAAGTAGTTTCTGGCACACCAGTCCATAGGAGTAGTTGCTGGTCCCAGGGCCTACATTCTAGGGCAAGAATCAGAAAATAATTAAAAAGCAAACAAATAAATAATTTCAGGTAGTGAATGCTTTGTAAATACAGCTATCTGGAAGGAAGAGTGTCTGGTAATGACATGATTTTAGATTTTGAGATGATCATTCTGACTGGAGAATGGTCTGGAAAGGAGACAATGGTGACAAGGTGGAGACAGTCCTTGAGTGGGAACTGATTCCACTCAGAATACAGATGTATCTGACTTACAATGATTTGACTTCAGTTTTTTTTTTTTTTTTTTTTTTTTGTGGGACAGGGTCTTACTCTGTAATCCAGGCTGGTCCTAAATTTACTACGTAGCCCAAACTAGTCTTGGTCTCAGGGTAATCCTCTTGTTTCAGCCTCCTGGGTGCTGGGATTACAAGTGTGCATCACTTGACTTACATGGTGCTGGAGAATCAAACTCAGGGCCTTGTGCTTACTAGCAAGGGACTTTAACCACTGTGCTACCATTCCAGTCCCTGACTTAACATTTTTTGACTTTATGATGATGCAAAAGCAATGTGCAGGCAGTAGAAACCATAATGCAAATTTTGAATCCTGATCTTTCCTCGGGCTAACGACCTGTGGTCAGATCCTCTGTGGTGCTCCTGGACAGTGGCAGCAATCCGCAGCCCCCAGTCAGCCACACGGCTGCAAGGGAGACACCTGTAGCCCAGAATGCCCCCTGCTGCTAAGCTGGGAGGTACGGTAGGTTAGTTGCATACAATGCATTTTTGATTTACAACAGTTTCAATTTAGGATGAGTCTGTGAGGATGTAACACCACGGTAAGTTGGGCACATCTGCAGTGTTTTGGAGATAGCAAGTGCCCAAAATGTGCTGGTATTTGTGGAGAAGAAAACTGGGAGGAAGCAATCTGGTATGATTGTGTGTGTGTGTGTGTGTGTGTGTGTGTGTGTGTGCGTGCGCGCACATGCTACATGGGCTTGAGCACAGGCCCTTCACATTACGCAATGCTGCTGGCCATTTTTTTTTTTTTTTTTGAGACCCTATCTGCTCTGTAGTCCAGGCTAGTCCTGAACTCACTAAACCAGGCTGGCCATCATGCTGCCTCAACCTCTCAAATCCTGAGATTATAGGTGTGCATCACTTATTAGCCCAGCTATTTTTATGTGGTGCTAAGGAGTCAAACCCAGGGCCTTGTACATGCTAGACCAACACTCTGACCACTGAGCCTTGCCCCCTGCCCACTCGGAGACCTTTTCTTTGAGATAAGGTCTTGCTATATAGTCCAGACTGGTCCTGAACTCACTATGTAGCCCACCCAGCCAGGCTTTAAACTCACAGCAATCCTCTTGTCTCAGCCTCCTGAGTGCTGGGATTACAGGTTTGAGTCACTGGGCCTGGCTCAGAATGAGTCCTGAGTTTTGGAGGCTGCCCTGCAAGGTGGTGAGCTGACGCATTTCTTGGCAAGACTGGGCAAAGAGCCTGCTGGAGAAGACGAGCAGTCAGGGTTTGGATGTCAGTGTGGAGAAGGGTTGGCTCCTTACCAAAAACGTGCGTAGGTTGAGAAAGTGCCCAGGGTTAAATGGATGATAGAAGTTAGGGCTGAGGCTGTACGCGGGGGACACGTAGGCGGAAAGGCAGCTTTTAGAGCGCGAGACAACACAAGACCATGGGGCTGAAAAGCGTGGGCAGGAGGGACCCAGGAAAACCTCAGCCTCCAGATGCAGGAGCCAGGAGAGGTTGGGAAGAAAACCAGGTGTCACCAAGTCCATGAATAGACAGTATTGCAGAGAGGATGGCCAGCTGTGGCAAAGGCTGCCTGGAGTTGAGGAAGGCGACGGTGGGGTGTGGGGTGGTACCACGGAAGCTGATGGGGATTTGGATCTCTGAGATGAAGACTGACCAAGGAGAGAGAGCGTACATGTGGTGCAGGCTTGGGCATCTCCGAGGCAGAGGGAAGGCCTGTTGGTGGGATTGCGGGGTGAAAGGAGGGGTCTGTCTGTCCTATTTGTTTAAGATGAGAGATGTTGGAGCGTGATGGGAGAGGTCAGGATGGGGGGGCACTGGGGACACTGACTATGTAGGAGAGAGAGAAGATAAGTGCAGGAGAGCCCTAGCCAGAGGCAAAAATCAGGACCCCACGGAGGGCAGGCCCTTGGTTCATTTCCTGGGGTCAGGACAGGGCAGGCAGTATCTGGGGGCAGAGGAGGGTAGCAGGGAGAGTACCAGTTGAGACAAGCCTGGGGCTCCCTCCTCCAAGAAGCATGGCTTCTCACACTGTTTCTGGTCTTCCTGTGTGACCTTGGGCAAGTTACTGACTGTTTCTGGACTGTGCTTCTCCTGGGGTAGTGATGTTATCATACCTGCTCTTCCCTGTCTGGAGACCCACTAATAGATTCCCAGCACTAAGGCATCACTGGCTTTGCCTGAGATGAAGGTCATCTCCAAGGTGAGCTAGGCTTTGTTATTCCACATGTGTCAGGGACTTGAGTACTCTGTCACTAGGACCCCAGTCCTTCATCCTTTGGAGACACCTGAACAAAAAAGTCTGCTATTATTTCCCTGCCTGTGATAAAGGATAGAAGATTGCTGCCTGGAGGAATAGCACAGCAGTTAAAGCACTTGCCTTGCAAATGCAAAGCCCTGAGTTCGATTCCCCAGCATCACATAAGTCAGGTGTGGTGGTGCATGCCTGTAATCCTAGCACTTTGGGAGGCTGAGGCAGGAGGATTGCCTTGAGTCCATGGCTAGCCTGGACTACATAGTTTAGGAGCAGCTTGGGCTACAGAGTGAGACCTTGTCTCAAAACAACAACAACAACAAAAAAAAGGCTCAAGAGGCAGGTGTGGATGACAGACAAGGCCACAATTCTGCAGTTCCGCTTCATCCCTCAGAAGGCTATGGGACAGGATAACACAACAGAGCGGTGGAGCCATTCTCCCAGCTCCAACACCTTGAGCAGCTCCATTCAACAGAGACAGATGCACTGTCAACGAGAGCTCCTCCTAGGTCTGGGGTACAGCTCAGGAGTAGCGCTCCCACCCGAGTCCCTGGGCCAGGGCGGGATGATGACCCACCAGACCTCCTCCAGAGTGCCCTCTCCAAAGCCTTTGCCTCATTGTAAGTTTCACAGCTTTGAGTTTGTTTCTTGCAGACGAATAAACCAAACCCCATAAAACTAGAGTCTGTTCTGGGACTTTGAGCAAAGGCCTTCACATCACATTATCTGAAAGAGAGGATGGTGGGATCTGCTTGCTGGGGTGGGAATGGGTACTGGCTATAGATTGCTGGTTATACAGAGGAGACTGAAATAAATGAGAGACCAAGTTCTGACCTCTGGGGGTGGAGACCCAGGCAGTGCACACTACAGGGGATCCTCTTCTTCCAATTCTCAGCCCCTCCTCAGCCATCCAGCCCTTCAGAGGCAAGTGAACTTCTCAATCTGTTTACATGCAAAGGCACAGATTGCCCGAGGCCAAAGGCAAGTGAACTTCTCAATCTGTTTACATGTGAAGGCACAGATTGCCCCAACTTCCTCCTACTCTCCATTCATTCGTAAGCAAACCTGGCCACTGACCTCCCCCTCCGCTGATACCCCTCAGCCCAGCCCCAGCAAGTCAGATCAACTCCATCTGCCCCCTCCAGACTCTGCTTTCTACAACTGGCTTTCTATTCCCCAAGATAGCAGCTCTTCACTGAATCTGAGCAACCAGGCTTCTACCGCTGGGCTAGGCAAAAGCCTCCTCGGCTTCTGAGGACTCATCCTTCAGCAGGAGCAGAGGGCTGCAGCCTGACCTCCAGCGTAGAGGAGGTAAGGAGGTGATGCTGGGACCCAAGGTTGCCACATCTGGCTCAGATGGTCCAGAACCCCAAGTTCTTACCTTACTGGGGACGAGGATGGGTAGAGGCAGCAGGAAAATAGGCACAAGTAATACGAACAGGTAGGAGCGATAGGCCCACAGGCCCTGCCAGCAGGTGGCCATGGTGTGGACCGACTGCCACAGCGTCAGCCTCCAAAGCCAGGGACCTGAGGAACCAGAGACCGAACAGCGGCAGGTGGCCCGGGGCAGGCTTATATAAAGCCAGCTGAGCGTTAACCATTGACCCACCCTGGCAATCACAGTTTTTGGAGTCAGGAGGTGGGAGTAAGGAGGAGGGGCCTGCAGGAGGAGGAAAGTCAGAAAGACTTTAAAAAGAAGGGGAGGAGAAAAGACCACAGAAGGAAAGGTTCAGGTTCCTTTAAGAAGTCAAGCGCAGCCTTAACTCTTTCTGTCTGCAGAGGCTGCTAGGGCTGTGACCATGAAGGCATGTGCTCCGAGGACTCCTCAGATAACCTCTGCGGGATAAGCACCCTGGTCCTCCTTCCAGCCCAGCCTACCTGTCTCTCTCTCCTTTTTTCCCAACCAAAGCCAGGTTCTGGGCTGAACAGTTGACACAGAGACCAGGGTAGAACACCCTTGCCCTTCCTATGCAGGTATCCTGCCTTTCAGGAGTCTCCAGCCTGCCACTGAAGGCAGCAAGGCTTGGGACAGCCCCTCCTCCTTTCAGTATCAAGTAAACTGTCACAGTCACTTGTCCTGGCAACTTCACATTCACTGTATGACACGGATCCATGCACTGACTTCTCAAACGTGCCACTTCCTTGTTCTGCAGTAATTTCCTTTTGCGAGGCTCAGATTAGACAATTTATGTATGTTGAGCATTGCTGTGTACACTAAAGAGCATTTCTTTCGGGTTCTTCCTGGTTCCCCCTCCGCCTCCCCACTGCTATAGGGCACAGACAAAGACCAAGCGGTGGGGTGTACTACCTGTGAGAGGCTGTGGCAGGAGAGTCACAAGGTTGAGCCCAGCCTGGACAATTTAGTGACTTAGTGAGACTAACTGAAAAAAAAACAAAAACAAACAAACAAAAAACCTGGGAAGCTAGGCATATAGTTCAATGTGAAGACTCTGGCTTGATTCCCAGTCTCTCTCTCTCTCTCTCTCTCTCTCTCTCACACACACACACACACACACACACACACACACGGCCTAGAGATATAGATTAGTGCGAGGGCCCTAGGTTCAATTCCCAAGTCCTCCTCACCCCCTAGGAAAAAAAAAGACTGCCTCATATTTTTAGAGACACACTTAACCTCTCCACGTGTCACCTATCTACCCCTTCATCCAGCCACTTAATCTCTCCATCCATCCATCCCAAATATTTTTCTCTGTTAAGAATTTAGAGATTAGGGCTGGAGGAATAGCACAATGGTTAGAATGTTTACCTAGCAAGCTCAAGGCCCTGAGTTCAATACCCCAGCTCTAAATAAAGCTGGGCATAGTGGCACACACCTGTAATCCCAGCACTCGGGAAGTTGAGGCAGGAAGATTGCTGTGATTTCAAGGCCAGCCTGGTCTCCATAGTGAGTTCAGGACCAGCCTGGACTACAGAGTAAGACCCTGTCTCAAAAAAAAAAAAAAAAAAAAGGATTCAGAGATTAAAACACTGTTGGTGGTGTATAGCTAACATGTGTTCAGCATCAATCATGAGCTGTTAGTATACAGCTCCATTGATTGTACAACTGCACCATGGGTTAGCGTTACTATTCCATTTAATAATGAGGAAACTGAGGCCCAAAGCCTCATAGCCAGCTAGAATTCAGCCATGCTTTGTGAGTGGCCTGGAGGGGCACCGACTGTAGAAGCTGGGGAGGAAGGTGAGTACCAGAGTCATCCAGTGAGGACACTTGAAAGAAAAGGCACCCAGCCCAGCCAGCGCTTGAGAGTGGAGTGTCCTCAGCCTGGAGACCAGGAATGGTGCACAGCAGGAAAGAATGGACGAAGGGGAGGGGGGCGGGTGTGCATACGCGTCTACTGCAGGAGGCAGGCGGTGGGGCGGAAGGAATTGTGCGTGCCCATCTGTTCGGAGCCTTGTACTGCTGCCCTCCCCCTCCTCACCCTGCACTGCCCACAGTAGGGGCTCTGCTCACGCTGCTGGCGATCATGAGAGTGTGACGAGCTCTGTGTGCCAGGACAAGATGCAGGGACACTGCTGGAGGCGGAAAACGGGGCCTGGCAAACACACAGGGGCAGGCGGTGTTCTGAGCAAGGCTGGCATGTGCACTGCTGGGGGACAGCACCCAGGGCCGATAACCAGTTTCAGGATGTCCCACAGAGTGCTGTCAGCTCACCAAGATGCCAGCAGGCTCTGTGCTGAGGCCAGGCCAGGCTGGGCGGGAAGTTAGAGTAACAGACACAGAGGAGCCACCCCTGCCCCGTTCACTCTCCTGTAGCCAGCCGCCAACTGCCCAGGGCTAAGCGAGCAAGAGTCAGAAGCGAGGGACAAACACAGGGTTTCAGACATGCAGGACAATACCCTGATTCTATTTTACCAAGGAGGAGGCCTCGCCCCTGGCCCGAGGCTCTGGAGGAGCCACCACAGCCTCTAGGCTGGGTGTTCAATGTCAGAAACAACGTTTGTCACTTGTAAAATCTGCATCTCAGTTCACCTCTCAGGTTGGTGATTCAGGTTCAGAGTGGCAAAGTTACTTGTCCAGGGTCACACAGTATGTGGGTAGGCAAGACAGAACCCAGGCTCACTTCCAGGACTGCACACGCCCTTGGCTCACATTTCTAAATTAGATTCCTACTCTTTCCTTCCTTCCTTCTTTCCTTTTCTTTTTCTTTTTTTTTTTTTTAGACAGAGACTTGCTCAGTAGTCCTGGCTGGTCTGGCTGGCCTCAAGATCAAGGCAATCCTCCTGCCTCAGCCTCTAGTTTCTTGACCCCTGGACTCTCCTTATAGCCCTCTTCGAAGTTACAGTCTCTGGGACCTTTGCCGATTCTCTTTCGCGGCTCCATATTTGGGTACTACTACCAGAAGACAGGCTTCCTCTGTGGTTAAGTCATCTCAAAGCCAGTGTCCCAAGGCAAGAGAGAAGCCCAGCCACATTGACCGTGAGAACTGACCCGTGCCCATCAGACACATCCGGGGCCCCACTCTGCCAGGCCCGTGCCGTGCCCCAGCATGTACCACCTCTTTCTCTTCAATTCTTACTGGAAGTAAGGGTAATTTCTTTATGGCTTCTGACGGACTGTGAGTAGCTCATGCAAGGACCTGGCTGTCCTCTGTCTTTGCTGGGGCCTTGCTAGTGACAGGCCTCTGTGCTATCTAGGAGGACATCGTGACCAGGAAGCATCTCCTTTGAACTTTGCTCATTTGGCCCTCCGGGAGAAGGCCGTCAGAGAGCAGCTGGAAGTCTAGATGTGAGGAAGTGTGCTCGGGTTGTGAGCCCAGCTTGTCCTTCCAAGCAGATCGCAGATAAGTTAGAGATAGAGCGAGGGCTGGGCACAAAGGTGGCTTTTAGGAAACTTAGCCGGGAGAGGAGGGATGGCATGAACAGGCACCCGAGGCAACCGGGGTCGAGCAGAGTCTGGGTCCAGTTGGTCCCAAGCAGTTTGAGTGTAGCAAGGATGGCTGGGCCTATATATGAACAGCAGGAATGATTTCCAGCCTCGAGGAGGGGAACCAAGGTGTAGGGGGACAAGTGTCAAATCCTGGGTGGGAGAACAGGTGAGTGGATAAAAAGATATAATGTACACACATAATGGACTACTACTCTACCATGAAGAAGGATACCTTTGAGTAATTTGTAGGAAAATGGATGTACCTTGACACCATCATGCTTAGTGAAATGAAACGAATCAGACACAGAAGGTTAAATATCATACAGTTCTCTGAGCACAAAGGTAAAAAGCACGAGAAGCCTGATTCACTCCCTCAGTACCACATAAAGCCAGGCGTGGTGGTGCACGCCTGTAATCCCAGCCCTTGGGAGGCTGAGGCAGGAGAACTGCTGCTGGCTTCACGCTCCCCCGCCTCTCTAGCTGGGTCCACGAGGCCCTGAAGGTGGACTGAGAAGTCCCTAGGAGAGCTAGTTCCTCTTAGGCTCAGCTCCCACCAGCCCCACCTCTCACTGGACAGCAAGCCAGACTCAGCTTTTTCAGGGCCTCAGTTGTGTTCTGGGTTTTCTAGAACCTCCAGGAGGTTCCCAGGCGCCGTGTCTCTCAGACGTCTGGTCCCTGTCTCCTCCTCCTTGTTTCACTGGCTCGGGCTTGTTTATTTTTCAAGTCTCTAAGACTGAACTTCTTTGTGAACTCTCATCACAGACTAGATTAGGTAGGTCTTCTGCTTGCTTCCCTAAACCTCCGTGTCACGGCCCAGATTACGTGGCATCATCGCATCTGCCAGGACAGCCTTGTCTGTGTCCCCCCAGCTAGGGAGGGAGCTCACCAGGCAGGTGGCTATCTGTATAGCCCTGGGACCCAGCAAATAGCCTCACCCATCTCCTGCCAGTAGATAAGTCATTTATTTCGAGTGATTACCATTGATCCCTAAGGGCTTTTAGAAGTCCCTACATTTGAGCTTCTCTTGTGACAAAAAGTCAACTAAGAATAGAACACAGTATGTAAATTTGCTTTCTGTTTCTTCCTCCAACTCCAGCGAAGAATTTGCAATGGAATCTCACAGAGTGATTCAAAAGTATAACAGGGGGCTGGAGAATGGCACAGTGGTTAAATAATAAAATTTATCACCTTAACCACTTTCATGTCTACATCTGAGTATCAGCAAGTATATTTACATGGTTTTTTTGTTTGTTTGTTTTTGTTTGTTTTGAGACAGGGTCTCGATCTGTAGCCCAGGCTGGTCCTGAACTCACTATCTAGTCCCTGCTGGCCTTGGACTCAGGCAATCTTCCTGCCTCAACCTCCTGAGTGCTGGGATTACAGATGTATGTCACCATGCTCAGCTTTATGTGGTGCTGGGGAATCAAACTCAGGGCCTTGCACTTGCTAGGCAGGCACTTTAACCACTATGCCATTCCTCCAGCCCCATATTTACATTGTGGAACAACAAATTCCGGAACGTTTTTATCTTGTAAAACTGAAACTATACTTGCTGAACTAGCAAAACTGAAACTCCCTGCCAGCACTCTGTTCCTCCCTTTCCCCAGGCACTGGCAACAGCCCGTCTGGTCTCCCTTTTATTTCTAGGAGTTTGACTGCACTTGATATATCATAGGAATGAAATCACCCAGCATGTGTCTTGCTGTGCTGACTGGCTCATCCCCTTTAGCATCAGGCCCTCTGGGCCCACTGTCTGTATCCATGCTCACATTTCCTTTTTTAAGGCTGCCTAGTGTCCCATTTAGGTACCTACCACCTTCTGTCTGCCCCTCTGTCAGCGACTGGCTGGGCTGCGTCACCAGGTGGCTGCGGCGAGCAAGGCTGCTGAGTCAGAGTGCATGGGTGGCTCTTAGAGACCTGGCACCGGGTGTTTTGAACACACACACAGGAGTGGTAGGGCTGCATAGTAGTGATTCCATGTCTTTTTTTTTTTTTTGAGGAACTTCTATATTGTTTTCCACAAGGGCTGTCCCACTTATAGTTCTTTTGACAGTGCACAAAAAAGTTCCAGTGTCTCCATATTCTTGCCGATACAGTATATTTGTTATTTTATTTTTAAATTGTAGCTATCCTAATGGGTAAGAAGTGATGTCCATTGTGTGCATATATGTGTATGTATTTTGAGACAGTCTTGCTCTGTAGTCCAGGCTGGTCCTGAACTCACTACAGAACCCACCCAGGCTGGCCTCAAACTCAGAGCAATCCTCTTGCCTCAGCCCCCCGAGTGCTGGGATTACAGGTGTGCGCCACCATGCCTGGCCTTATGTGGTGCTGGGGAATTGAACTCAGAGCTTTGTGCTTGCTAAGCAAGCACTTTAACAGCTGTGTCATTCCTCTAGCCCTTTGTTTTGTTTTTGAGACAGTCTCAGTCTGTAGTCCAAGCTGGTGCTGAACTCACTATGTAGCCTAGCCTGGCGTTGAGCTCTTGGCAATCCTTTTGCCTCTGCCTCCAGGGGTTATAGGTGTGCACCACCACACCCAGCTCATGTGGTGCTGCGGAATCGAACCCAGGGGCTTATGCTTGCTAGGCAAGCACTGTATCTGCTCTAACTGCTGTGCTATTCCTTCAGACCCGGTGGTTTCCATTTGTAATCTCAGCTTCTTAGGAGGCTGGATCTTAGTTCCAGCGAATTAGTGAGGCTGCCTCTAAATAAATAAATAGGGCTGGGGATGTATGCAGCTCAGTGGTAAAGTCACCTGGGCTGCTTCCCATGTGGAGATCCTCTTTTTTTTCCCGAACCTCTTAATAATCCATAAATACGAAGACTGGCTCTCAATAATTCATAAACTCAAATTTAGGCTTCTGCCTTACAGATTGAAGAGTGCTTGCTGTGACAGGGTGTGCTGCCTGCTCTCTGTCTAGCTCTGCCATGGCTAAATAATGTTTACCCATAAACTAAACTATTGGAAAGACACTTACTTCAAGGGTAGCTTTCCACCTGCTATGTTGATGATAAGCTTTTTTTTCCTTAAGACCTTCACCGTTGTGGAATTTGCCTAATCGGCATCTTTGCCTAAAGCTTTGTCCCGCCCCCACCCGCCTATAATACCAGCGATTGATAAGACTACTCCTGCTTTAAGACCACCCCCACCCACATGTCCTGTTTTTTTTTTTTTGTCCAGTCACTGTACCCTTAATTCCCCTCTTCCCCAATACATATGGGAAGGGAACTCTACTAAGGGCTGCCTGGCCTCTCAGCCCCTCCTTCAGGGGGGTGAAACTGTGTAGTCCCTGCAGAGATCCCTAGGGAAAGAAACTTAAGAGTACCTGGAGGAACAGCACAGAAGTTAGAGAGCTTGCTTAGCACAAGGCTCTGAGTTCGATTCCTCAGCACCACATAAATTGGGTGTGGTGGCGCACCCCTGTAATCCCAGCATTCAGGAGTCTGAGGCCGGGGGGTTGCTGTGAGTTTGAGGCCAGTCTGGGTGAGCTCAACAGTGAGTTCAGTACCAGTCTGGATTACAGAGCAAGACCGTATCTTTGAAGGAAAAATAAACTTGAGTAATAACATGTCTTTGATGCCTTTGTCCCAAAACACAACATCCCAGTACCACAAAATGGTCTGTTAGAAGTAGAAGCACTACTGAGTACTCAAGTAGAAGCACTCAATGAATGGGAACAATGGTTGTTTCCAGGCTGTCAACAGGGGCGGGTGCGGCCCTTCTCCAGGGCTCCGTGAGTCTCAGGATCAAGAACCCGTGCTGACCTGGGCACGGGACTACCCCTCAGCCCCCTCCTGAAAGAACCCCGATAAATTCATTGGTTCACCGAGCTGGACTTTGGTGCAGTTGTTACTTTGACCTATTTGCTGTGCCCTATCCTTGGTGAATAGACTAGGTGTTCACCTCTTCCCGGGATAAGATATTTCCACAATACATGTAGTCTCAGCACCTGGGAGGCTGAAGCAAGAGGATTGCTTGAGCTCAGGAGTTCAAGGTCTGCCTGGGCACAACAGCAGGACTCAGTTGGGGTGGGGGATGGGGGCTAGAGGAATGGCTCAGCAGTTAAAGCACTTGCCTAGCAAGCCCTACGCAAGCGCTAAGTACCCTAGTTCAATTCCCCAACTCCACATAAACCAGGAAGGGTGGGACATGCCTATAATCCCAGCACTCAGGAGACTGAGACAGGAGGATTGCCTTCAGTTCAAGGCCAACCTAGGCTCCATAGTAAGTTCAGAACCAGCCTGGGCTACAGAGTGGGACCCTGTCTCAAAGAGAAAGAGAGAGACGGAGACAGGAGAGAGAGGGAGGCTTTCTTGGGGTTAAGCTTCAGTCTAGTTGCGCAAGAGATCAATCAGACAAAGCCTGATAATAACATAAGCAAGTCTCAGTCAACCAAGCCTCTCCCAACAATGGCAGTGACAAAGTTTCCTTCCCATGGTAATGTTCTGACCTTGAAGGCCAGTGTTTGCTGAAGGACTTTTCCCTAATGACAGGATGACTTAATCAGATTGTCCTGGGCAGGAGTGGTGATAAAGCCAAGACAGCTGGGCACAGTATTACTTGAATTGCGGCACTCTCGATGACTTTAACACATGGAACTCATCCAGAAGAGGCTCAGGGCCGTCTGGGCCCTTCTCGGGAGACACAGGGCCTTTTCCTCCTCCATGGGCTCTCTTCAGAGCCCAACAGCAATCTGAGTGCAGGGGCAGAACTCGGGGCCTGAGGTTCTGGGTCCCACTTCTGCCTGTAGCCGTGTTTCCCCTGGGCTGTGCCCCCTGCTCTTGGTCTTTCTGAGTCGGGGTTGCCTCATTTGTAAGATGAGAAAAATGACTAGAAGGTGTGTGACGTGTGTGAGGGGGTGTGCGAAGGGCATCCTGCACATAGTAGGTTCCCAAACCAAGGCAGGCTACCACCTCCCTTTCCTTGGCAGCCTCTGCTTCCTCATCCTCCATCCCCACCCTCCTGGCCCAGCCTTTCTGGGTTCTTCACACTCTTCCTGTGGGGCCGAACAGCAGCTTGATTTCTGGAATGTGTTGCCCACCCCCTTTTCTGCTCTATGAAAACTCTCCTGTCCCGCACGCACTGACCCCACCTGCTACCCTTGCCTGACATTGCATTTTGGCCCATGTAGATGCTGTTCCTGGAGCCTCCTTTCAAGACACATTGGCTGCTTTGTTCCAGTTTCTGGAACAAACTGTACTTTGGTGGCTACATTGGTCTCTAGCACGTGTCCACACAACTGTGAGAGACTACGGAAGCAGAGCAGGGACAGTCCAGCCCTCTTGGGTGGGTGGCTCCCTGGGTGCTACATCCTAGAACTCTTCTTGGAGTTGGGTTTCAGATGAGGTTGTTGGCTGATGAGCAAATTATATGCGACTGATGGATACCCCGGGTTCCCTAATCAAGTATCCACTGTTCCACCCCAACCGCACTCATACACTAAGCCATTCCCCTCAACAAGCCGTCAAAGTGGAGCCCCTCATCATTAAATTTGCAAGCATGCAGGTATCTGAGGTAGAGGGATGTTCCAGCTCTAGGGCTCTGTTCCCACAGTGGCACCCTTAGGGTCCCACAGCATGCCCTCGAGGAAGCAGAGGGTGCCTGACACCTCCAATCTGAGTTTTGGAGTGGCAGAGGAGGAAAAGAAGTTATTGATCCGCCAGTTGTGTGTCTCATTTCCTGCTGAGGAAACTGAGGCTCAACGAAGAGCCTCTCTGAACACCACACATATCTGCAACAACCCAGATTAGGACTGGGACCCCTGCTCTGCCCCTCCACTTCCCGTGCTCAGAAAGCATGGTGCGCCACACGGAGTGTGGCCCAGGCCCCGGCCTTCCCCTCCTTCGCATTCTTTGATTTTGTTTTTTCATTCTTCTTATTCTGGCACTCACCACAGTGCTCAAACTCAAATCTGCTATTGTTATCACTGATCAGAGAGGCAAACTTAGGCTTCAGAAAAGGAAAGTGATTGTCCCCAACCCTCTATCTAGTAACTAGCCAAGTCAGGACTTGAATCCAGCTCTTCCAACTACTTGAGTACTGCCCTTCCCCACCCCCTCTGGCTCCACCTCAGCAGTACTGGGAAGGTCCTGGGGCATTGGGTGGTGGGATGGGGGTTGGGAGGGGGGGCGGGGTAAGCACTCAGGCCCAGCAGAGAGTCAAGAGCCTGAGATGGGGGGTTGTACCAAGAGTGGCAAGAGGACAGGACAGTGGCCTTCTGGGCTTTGTGTAGCATGCGAATGAGATCTCATGGCCTCTGGAATGTTGCTGGACAGCTCACTGCTCAGGTCTGAGAATAGGCACAGCTGTGCAGAAGTGAGGCCTGCCCCAGCGTCACCCTCCCTGGCTCACGCCTCCTGCCGGACGCTTCCTGCAATGCAGCATCATCCACTCAGCCCTGGGATGGTATTTTCACCATCTTTGGACTTTGGTTTTCTGGCTTCGAAAAGGATGATGATGCTGTATACAAAGATCACCTGCCCCCCCCCACCCCCAACCCTGGACACCCTCCAGACACTCTATGAATGCAAAGGCTCCATTAAAGTACTCTCAGTCCCACCTACACTCTGTAATAACAACAGTCGTTGCTTGTTGTTAAGCATTCTGAATGAACAATGTACAAAATTCTGAAGTGCAGATACATCTTTGCAACATTCCAGATAGAAAGCTGGAGCTCAGAGAGGGTAAGTCACTCTCCCTAGGTCACAGCTAGCACGTAGCAGCACTGTGATTAAATCTTTCATTTATAACCTTCCTCAATTTAAGTCTGTTTTCTATAGTGATAGCTCTCCAGTGCCCACCAAAGATATTCTGCAACTGAATACCACAGCCTGGATATTGTTTAAAAGGCTTATTTAGCTTGCAGATCTGAAAGCTAGGAAGTTCAAGGGCAGGCAGCCATATCTGGTGAAGTCTGGTGAGTGGGATTTCTTTGTAGAGTTCTAAATTGGCACAGGGCGACTAATGGAGAGATTGAACAGCTTAGCTTGGGTCTCTCCTCTTTTTTTCTTTTTTTGAGAGAGAGAGAGTCTCTCTCTCCGCAGCCCAGGCTGGTCCTGAACTCACTATGTAGCCCAGGCTAGCCTTGGATTCAGCATGATCCTCCTGCCTCAGCCTTCTGAGTGCTGCTGGGATTACAGGTGTGCACCCACATGCCTGGCTAATGCGGTGCTGGGGAATTGAGCTCAGGGCCTTGTGCTTGCTAGGCAAGCACTTTAACCACTGTGCCATTCCTCCAGCCTTCTTTTCTTCTTATAAAGCCGCATTGCCGAAGATGGTGGCTGAGTAACAGCTGCACAATGTCTCCTTATTGATCCACTTAAAATGTCGAGAATTTAGCCATAAAATGCCTGTTCAATGTAGCTAGGACAGGGAGGATCACCACAACAACTGAAAGGAGGCCAGGGGAAGGTCAGAAATCCCTAAAGAACACTGGAAGCGGAGGAAAACCCCAGAAACCTAGGAAGCCATCCCAGGCTGGCTGCAAACGGCTTGGACAGGCATCTGCAGATGGAGGAAAGCCTGTGTGAAGCCCAGAACATCTGACCATGCTAGGAGAGGAAGAAGTGCCCCAACAACTGAAAGGAGGCCATGGGAAGGTCCGAAATCTTGAAGACATGTCAGAAGTGGAGAAAAACAGCAGCCAACTAGGCACAGGCCTGAGCTGCCACCAACCACAGACCACAGATGGAGGAAAGCCCGGAGGCCAGAACCTCAGATTGGGGTAACATGATTCGGGAGAAGGTGGAATCGCCAGCAGCTGGTAGCCCCAGCCTCTGAAAAATGAACCTGCGGGTAGTGTACACTACAAACACAAGGGGAGCCCCCCCTGGAAAAAGCCCCGTGGAGCCCACAACAGAAGCAGTGCTCAGCGGCCATAATAGGCAATAACAAAAGCAGGGCCATTAACCAAAAAAAAAAAAAAAAAAAAAAAAAAAAAAAAAAAAAAAAAAAAAAAAAAAAAAAAAAAAAAAAAAAAAAAAAAAAAAAAAAAAAAAAAAAAAAAAAAAAAAAAAAAAAAAAAAAAAAAAAAAAAAAAAAAAAAAAAAAAAAAAAAAAAAAAAAAAAAAAAAAAAAAAAAAGCCTGAGACTGAACTGATCAGAGTAAAGGAAAGCAGAGCACATCAGGATTTTTGGGGTCACCCTTAAACAGTGCCTAGGAAGAAACTGGCACGAGGCAGTTGCAGAGAAAAGAAATAAGGCCACTCACATCCTGAATGGTTCAGTACAGTGGGAGCACCTCCGAGGGTGGAGAGCCCACCCTAGGGGAGGGAAGCCAGGATAGGCAGGAGAGTTTTGCGGAAGGGGCTAAGGTGAACAAGACACCTCAGAGGCCATCAGACTGTCAGGTCCTCCTCACTGCCTACTCCCACCAGCACAGAACCAAGAGGAATCGCAACTCCCCACCACATACTGTCATAGCCGTTCAAAGAAACCTCTCAGCTAAGCCTCTAAAGCGAAGTCCCTCACCACCAGAAACATGGGAAGGAGACAGGGCAGCAGGGCACCCACAGAGATGACTGAGACCCCAGACACTAATGTCATGGGCCCTGAAACAGTGGGACTCATAGGGAAGGAAGTCAAAAAGCAAATAAGTAAGTGAAACGACCAGTTCAAACAAGATATTCTCAAAGAAATGCAAGCAATGGTCAGCAGGCTTACAGAGGATCTTACTGAGCAAACAATGGTCTTAGTGGAGACAAAGCTCACTGTGCATATTGAAGACACAAATAAAAAATTGGCTGAGGAAAATAAGGAAATGCAAGGTATGAAGGAACATTTTAATAAGGAAGTATAAAATCTTAAAAAAATAGATGAAATTGAGGACATGAAAAATATATGTGACAGCAGAGGAAGACAAATAGAATATTGTGAGGACAGAATTTCAGAGAACTTGCAGATAAGGCTGAGAAACAAATGATGTAATTAGGCATGACTCCAAAGTTAGAAATGAGCAAAGTAGCTGGATATACCAGCTCATGGATGATTCAAAGAAAACCAACCTCAGAATTATAGGTGTGGGAGAAAGAGCAGATGACAGAACCAAAGGTATAAGGATTTTATTCACTGAAACAGTGCAATAAAATTTCCCTAATCTAGGAAAAGAAATTGACTTCTAGGGACAAGAAGCTTATAGAACACCAAATAACCTCAACCAGCAACGAGACTTGCCACAACATGTCATAATCAAAACATCAGAAATACAACATAAAGAGAGAACATTAAAACCAGCAGGCGAAAAGAAGACATTATTCTACCAAGGCAAACCCACTCGAATTACTGCAGATTTCTCAAAGCAAACTTTAAAGGCTAGGAGAGCCTGGAGGAAGATCTGTCAAGCTTTAAAAGACAGCAAGTGTCTGTTATATCCAGCAAAATTATCCTTGAAAATTGAAGAAGTAAAAAATTTTCATGACCAAGAATCCCGTCAGAAATTTGTGACCACTAGCCCAGCATTGCAGAAAACACTTGGAGGAATCTTTGAGAGAAGGAGAGAGACAAGCAGCTCCAAAACACGTGGAGGAAAGGAAACACCTAAAAAAGAAAGTGTAACAAAAATATATATAGATTGATATTTGAATTATTTGATTGGTATCCTCCTAAAATAATACCAACTGTCTCATAAATCTGTGAATCTTCCCCCATAATTATTATTTTCCATAGTATATGTTTACAAAACATAATAATTATATTCAACATGGGGAATTTGTATAAAATATTTAAAAATATGTATGCACAAATATATGGCTGGATAGGTAGATAAAATGATGCACCAAATCTGGAAAAATATTAGTAATTAGTAAAATGTGAATAAATAAGTTATGAACATTAAAAAATTCTGAAATAGGAGCTGGAGGAATGGCTCAGGGGTTAAAGTGCTTGCTTATCACGAGCTAAATCAAGCGCTAAGTACCCAAGTTCAATTCCCCAGCATCATGTAAGCTGGGCATGGTGGCACATGCCTGTAATCCCAGCACTCAGGAGGCTGAGACAGAAGGATTGCCATGAGTTTAAGGCCAGCCTGGGGTCCATAATGAGTTCAGGATCAACCTGGGCTACACAGTGAGACCCTGTCTCAAAAAAAAAAAAAATTGAAATAACTAAGTATGCCATTTAGTTCATTTATTGTAGCAATTCACTTATTTGGTCTTTGATATGTTTGTCCTAATAAAACTGACTGATGTAATGATAACCTTTTGAATGTACAAACATTTACCTTTCAGCACTAAGCTAAGAGATTTGAAATTTAACTTCTTTTTCTTTCTCATATTTTCTAGCCTTATCAATTTCACTGTTATACTTCTTTCCTCATGTGAACTGGTGGGTGAGGCCATGTTAAAGAATCTCAACAAAGATATAGTAAGATATAGAAAAGAAGAACTTTTGGCAAATCATCCCAATAAAGGGATCTGCTGGACTCAAAGAAAAGGCATCAAGATTTGGCCACTGCAGCCCATTCTAGGGGTGGAAAGCTGAACTAGAGAGTGGTGATTTGAGTGAAGTGAGTCAGATATAGAAGATTAAATATGCTAAGTATCATATGGTTTCTCTGAATTGGGAAATCCAAAATACAGGCATTCTATAGAACCTCATGGTGTGATAGTGGGAGTTAGGGAGGGTGGGGAGGGAGTGGGAGGGCCAAAAATGAGAAGGGACTGTAAATCTGATGCGATATATATGTGCACAAAATACTCAAGTTCATTGTAAGCATTATGTATTGCATATGTATATTAATAAAAATGATGAAGGAAAAATAAAGCCTCATTGCTGGTAGGGTCCCATCCTTAGGGCATCGTTTAACCTTAAACACATCTCAAAGGTCTCACTTTCGAAATACTACAGTCTTCTAAGACAACCATGAAATCCAGGGTCCATTACTGGCCACCACACCATTATGTTAACACTTCTCCATGTGTGTGTGTGGATGTATTTGTAGTGAGCGCAGCCACTTCGTCTGTAATGTGTGTGTGCATGGGAATGCATCTCTGGATGTGTATGTGGCCGCACAAAAACACATTAGAATGCTTGTGTCTGCGTGCACATATTTGAGGGACTGGGAGAGATCTGACAAGAATTCTAGGGAGAATTATTGTTAACTAAGGAGAAAGGAAAAAATAAAAAATCCTGACAGCTGGTAGCTGGCTGAGATGAAACCACTCACCTCAGTTTTTCCAGGGCCCTCCCAGGTTTAGCACTTGATGTCTTACCTGGGCAAGTCCTCCGTGCTAGACTGACCTGCATGGCGGGTCACCTCGTCGCATGACAACCCACAGCCATGGTGTCACGTGCTGTTGTTTATGTGACTAAGCATCACGAAATGTCAGCATCAGACCGGGACAAGAACAAAAGCAAGGATGTTCTGCCACCCGAACATGACGGAGCATCCTTTCCTCTCTGCTAACATGAGAAACTTCTGCATCTCAACCAGTGACAGCTCTAACTCTGCCTTGACCCTCCTGCCTCCTGGATAAACATTATGAAGAAGCACTCCCATCAGAGGGGCCTGCCTCCTGATGTCACCCAACTAGCACACACTTGCTTACTTCTGTCAGTGCCAAAATCCCCCAGCACGATCCCAAGCCCTACAAGGCTGTCCAAACTGCCTCTTGTAAGATGCCCCACAATTCCCTATGCCGTGTGTGTTCCCTTGCTGCAGCAAACTAGCAGAGTACCTCTGTTCAATTATGGCTCTGCTCCTGGGGGTACCGAGTTACTGGGCTTCGGCAGGGGTAAGAGTCTAGCAAACCTCACGTAAGGAAAATGTATTAATTTTACTTTTGTTCACTCAACTGTATGTACTGAGTGCTCACTACACTTCAGGCACAAGGATGGGCCATGGGACAAGACCAGCCCTGCCATCGAACCGTTTACAGCTTTGGGAGAGAGGTGAACTATTAAACAATGATAGAAATAAGTATGTACTTAAAAGCATGCTAAAGGTGCTGGAGGAATGGCTCAGCGGTTAAAGCACTTGCTAGGCAAATGCTAAGTACCCAAGTTTGATTCCCCAGCACCATATAAACTGGTTGTGGTGGTGCATGTCTGCAACCCCAGCCCCCAGCACTTGGGAGGCTGAAGCCAGAGGATTGCTGGGAGTCCAGGGCCAGCCTGGGCTCCATAGTGAGTTCAGGACCAGCCTGTGCTACAGACAGAGACCCTGTCTTAAAAATAAAATAAAATAATAAAAAATGATATAGCTGTTATGGAATATGTATGTTTCCCTAAAAAATTAAAAATAGGATTACCATGTGGTTCAGCAAATTTCTCTTGTAGTATATTCCCACAAGGATTGAAAGCAAGTTTTGAAGAGTTATTTGAACCTGTGTTGTGGCAACCTTGTTCCCTCTAGTTAAAACACAGAAGCAAACCAGTACCTTTGAAGGATGAGTGGATAAACAAAATGTGGCGTGCTTATGTAACGAAATACACCTTTCCCTTACATGGAAGGAAACTCTATAATATCCTACACCAGAGATGAACCTTGGGGATATTATACTAAGTGAAGTAAACCAATCATGGAAGGACAAATACTGTGTGACGCCATTTACACATGGTACTTAGAGCAGTCAAAATCTTAGAAAGCAGAATGATAGTTGCCAGGGCTTGAAGAGTCACAATTTCATGGTTACAGAGTTTCATTTTACAAGATAAAGACTTGCAGAAATTAATGGTGATGGTAGGCACACATTATGACATAACATACTAAATTGTACACTTAAAGATGGCAGACTTTGTTATATATATTTTACAACAAAATTGAAAAAATGATATACATCTATCGGTTAGGGTTCTGAGACAGGCAGAGTTAATAGAATTTATGGAGATACAGGGAATTTATTGGAGGGCTTACAAGTCTGAGGAGACAGCCCAGATTGGCCACAAGCATGTGCGAGAGCTGCAGGGTCTGGTAGCAGCTCAGACTCGTTCCAGAACAATACCAGTCTGAGGCTGCAGAACAGCTACCGACGCTCCACCGATTGTGATCCCAAAAAGCAAGGCAAAGCCCAGACTGACGCAAATCTGCAATGGAGATCTGCTGCGTGAAGATGGAACGAGCCAATAGTTGGGGAAGTCTTGAGACTCAGGGCAAGACCAGGGCTTTTGCAGAAACAGGCCGCAGCAATGCTTCTTCCCTCCTTCACTCGATTCAAGGTGCCAACTGGGCCACCCACACCTACAGTGGGTGCCTCTCCCCTACTTTGTGGACCACAAGTCAACAACACACTATGCCCTGGACATTTACCAGTTGCAACAAGTTGATACAATCCCTCCAATGTATCTATAATCTCACAATACAGATATGATAAATATAAATAATCTCAATAGCAGAGATTATAGTACAGCATCATAAGATAATTAAATAATAGGTGCTGAATATGTATTATCTTTTTTTTCCAGTACTGGGGACCAAACTCAAGGCCTTGAACATGTTAGGCAAGCACTCTCTCACTGAGCCAATTCCTAATCTTATCTTTGCTTTTAATGCAGTTTATTTAATTTTAAAGTTGTATAACTTAATTTTTAAATAATGGCTGTCCTTAAAAAATTAGCCATCATCAGCAAATGTGCTCTGGCACCTTTCTCTTCCTTCCTTCTTTCCTTTCTTTTTCTTGTCTTTCTTTTTTCAGTACTGGGGTTAAGCCTAGAGCCTTGGGCACTGCGCTACTTTACCACCCTTTCTTTTTTCCAACTTTTTAAATTTTTTGGACAGGCCTCACTATGTTGCTCAGGCTGGCTCTGGGATGGATCATCCTCTCTTAGCCGCCCAAGTAGCTTGTAGTACAAGCATGCATACTGTGATCAGCTCAATCTTCCAGGTTTTTTTTTTTTTAAAAAAAAATCTCAATTTTTTTCCCAGTTCCTTCGCATCTGTGTTGAATTCCAAGTTTTTTTCAGTTCTGCCTTCAAGTTCACTAATTCTTTTCTCATACTGTCTAATCAACACAGATGACATTTAGCCTGGCCACTGAATTTGGTTAGGAAAAAAAAAAAAAGCAGAATATAACAAAGCCAGGTTTATCTACTTACCTACCTAGTCATCTACCTAATTTATCTATTTTGAGATAAATTAGGGTGGAATGGAGGAGGTACTATGGCTAAGGCGATACATTAAAAAAATGGAATAAACTTAGCATGTTTTTTTTTTTTTTTTTGAGATATGGTCTTACTCTGTAGCCCAGGCTGGTCCTGAACTCACTATGGAGCCCAGGCTGGCCTTGGACTCACAGCAATCCTCCTGTCTCAGCTTCCTGAGTGCCCGGCTTATGTGGTGCTGGGGAACTGAACTCAGGTACTCAGTCCTTCTAGGCAAGCACTTTAGTCGCTTAGCCATTCCTCCAGACCCAAACTTAGCATGATTAAATACTGACAAATAATGAGTAAGGAGAGAGAGAGAGAGAGAGAGAGAGACAGACAGACAGACAGACAGACAGACAGACATTTTCTTATTCTTCCATGTGTAGAAGATATGAACAATTAGCAACTGTTAGATTATCTACTGTTAGGCTCCTAATTGTGGTATACAGCAGATTCAAGCAGAAAGAATTTTACTGATATATAATGTAGCACGAGGTTCAGGACAGCCAAAGTCATGGGCATGGATATCAAACAACTAGCCCAAAGCATCTGGGAAAAGTGCAAATAGGAAAAACTCACCCTACTCCAGCAAAACGAGGCATGCTTCTAACACGAAGGCTCAGTATACAATCCTGTAACTTTTTTTTTTTTTTTCAGTGCTGTGGATGGAACACAGGGCCTTGCACATGCGCTCTGCCACTGAACTGCATCCCCATGCCACCTGATTTCTATAACTATAATAACAAAAGCCTGGACCCTGGAAGCAAATCCCACCTGCTCCCCAAGAACCAGGTGGTGCTACCACTGTGCTTAAGTTTTCCGTCCCCCAGCCTAGGGTCCATGGGTCACATTTCTGCCCTGTGGGTGCCCACCCTCTCCTGTAGGTGCCCATGCTTGGAAGGAGGTAGGGCATTGTAGCCTCACTGGAGTCTAGGAAATACGCTGTCCAGCTGGATAGTGATGGTCACAGTGCTGAGTAAGTGGGTCTCCACCTGCCCCATGGTTTTATGTCCGATGATAAGAAAGAGATTCCATTCCTGGGGTCAATGTCTAGTGGTGGTGTCAACCACAGGATCCATGTCCAACCGTGTCCTACCCGCAGTGTGATCCATGACATGCCAATCAAACACTTTCAGGAACACTATGGCGGTGGCTCCTACTTATTGTCCGAGCTGAGCTCCCAGTTTTCCAGGCAATCCTGAACTTCCAGTGCCTTCCTATTTAAGCAAGCTGATGTCAGTGTCCACTGCTGCCCCAGCACTGTCACTCAGTCACTGCCAACACTACCTTCACCTCATTGCTTCATCTAAATCACTGTGTCCCTAGGAATATGATGGCAACAATGTCTCTCTCCTTTTGAGCTCTTTTGAGGAAACTTTCTTCGCACATTCTGCTCACTGAGCTGTGGTGGAGTGGCGTCCACCACAGAGATCCAGGGCTGGGCTGATGACCCAGGCTTGGCCCATCAAAATGTTCTCTCCTTCCAGTCTTGGCAACTCGTCCATGTTCATTCTAGCACTGTTGATTCCTGTTAGGGGTGGTATCGATGTTCTACAAATGCCACCACACATGCTGCATTAGTGAAAAACTGTGACACTGCTCCAAGGACAAGTACAAGGTCAAAGTCCTTTGGACTGATGGATAATGTTTCCACCCACTGAAGGATACACAACCTTGCTTTATATGTGCTTCTGTCTACAGACACTTCTTTTGATGTACTACTGTTTCATTAGCATTGGACTCATGGCCAACAGCACCGTTGGGATGAAGCTTATCTACCACACGTGTTCTCTTTCTAAGGTTCCCCACAGCCTGATTGGACTTAGGAACACTAGGCGGTGCTTCAATACTGTGCTCGGGGGGCCATCTTATTTCATTTGCCATGTTGGACGATCAAACCCAGAGCCTTGCACATATAGGCAAACACGACACACGGAGCTGTACCCTTGGGCCTCTGGGCATTTAAATAGTAAAATCCTTGACAGAAAAGAACAAAAATGGGAAAGGCATGGCACTACAGAAACCACGAAAAGGATACTAATCTACATTACAAGAATCTGTATCCCAAATACGGGTGGTACTTTGTTTGACTTCCCAGCAGGAAACACGTGTATTAGAAGGCTCAAAATTTTCATTGCTTTATAGATGTTCCCGATCAAAAATGCTGAGCAAGCTGGTGGACTACAGAGGGAGATCCTTTCTCAAAAAAAAAAAAAAAAAAAAGGAAAAGAAAAAGAAATTAAAATAACAAATGCTGAGCAAATGTCAAGAGTATTAACTCGGGGGTTAAACATAAATTACAGCAAGTTAGAGAATTTGCAGATAAAGAAATCTACCTGTAATGAAACTGTACTTGAATTTGGAAGGAGGAGCCCTCACTCTACAGGGA
Source organism: Ctenodactylus gundi (assembly GCA_004027205.1). Taxonomy (NCBI): domain Eukaryota; kingdom Metazoa; phylum Chordata; class Mammalia; order Rodentia; family Ctenodactylidae; genus Ctenodactylus; species Ctenodactylus gundi. The sequence continues at coordinate 93,635 of PVKB01000668.1, forward strand.
AGGGAGCTGATAAGGCAAGATCTGAGTGGTGAGCAACTGCCAGCACATGCGAGGAGCAGAGCGGAAGTGTGGATACTCAGTTCTGCAGCTGTCTTTTGAGTCTCTGCAGGAAGTCATCCCTAACCTTACAGAAAGACAAACTCAGAACCTCTCCTTTTGCTTAAAATAAAACAAAACAAAACAGCTGGGTATCACATCCCAGCACTTGAGAATCTGAGTCAGGAGGATTGCTATGCGCTGGATGCCAACAGGGACTACATAATGAGTCCAGGACCAACTAGACTACAGGGCAAGTTCCTGTCTCAAACAAAACAAAACAAAACAAAATAAAACAAAGGCAATTGGTAGCAAGGACTTCAAAAGGTTGTAAAAGATATATGACTTCTTATTTTTTAGAGGGACAAAAAAATCAAAATCTTAAACTGATTCGTAGCTTCTTATAGGACTGCCTTATGCATATATTTCTTCTACCTGCTGGTCTTACTGTAGAAACTGGAAGAATCATCAAGGAGGCAACCAAAGAAGACAAAGAGAGAATTTTATGTGTTTTTTATCTCAATATTTCTGTATATTTTTATTGGGATATAACAAAAGTTGTAACAGTTAACAAAAGAGATTTGTTTTGCCAATTTTGTGTAGATAATATAAATGGGCTTTTTTTTTTTTTGAGACAGGGTCCCAGGCTGGTCTTGGGCTCACTATGTAGGCCAGGCTGGCCTCGAACTTCTAGCAATTCTCTTTCCTCAGCCTCCCAAGTGCTGGGAGTGCAGGCATGTGCCACCATTCTGACTACTGTATTTGATTTCTTTAACTCTATGTTATATTTGTGAGATTTACCTGTTTTTGTCTTGTGTAGTTGTAGCATATTTATTCTGGCAATATAGTATTCCATTGTGTGAATACCTACACTCATTTGTTTGTTCTACTGCTTAGATACATTTGAGTTGTTTTCAAATATCTGGCTACCTTAATCAAGACTTACTTTTTTAAATTTCAGCTCTCCAGGTATTTAATATTATTATGTTGTAGCTTTCAACTTCTATTTCCTTGGGGATAAACGAAGTTGTGCAAATTTTAATAAGTTTATTAATCATTTGAATATTCTCTTGGAAAATGTTCAAGATCTTTGCCCATTTATAAAATTTAAAGTTCATTGCTTCTTGGCCTTTTGGCTAAAATCAAGGGTAGCATAAAATTTATAGTCTATTCTTTTCTTACAAATTTTTAAGAGTTCTTCACATATCCTAAATGAATTCTTTGTTTGACAAATGTACTACAAAAATCTTCTACTCTGTGGTTTGCACTTTTACTTTTCTTTGTGGTACTGGGGCTTAAACCCATGTCTTCACGCATGCTAAGCAAGTACTCTCATACTGAGCTACAACTTTATCCTTTAAAAAAGTTTTTTTTTTTTTTTTTTTTGAGACAGGGCTCCCTCTGTAGCCCAGGCTGGTCCTGAACTCACTATAGAGCCCCGGCTGGCCTTGGACTCACAGCAATCCTCCTGCCTCTGAAAAAAAAAATTTTGAGACAGAATGTCACTAAGTTGCTTCAAGTCATAGGCATGTCTTGCTTGTGGAAAGTAGTTCCTAATTTTAACACAATCCAATTTATCATTTTTCTTTATAATCAATGACTTTGTTTCTTTCTTTTTGGGGCGGGGGGATGGGGTCTCCCTTCTTAGCCCAGGCTGGTTCTTAATTCACTATGGAGCCCAGCCCGGCCTTGAATTCATGGCAATCCTCCTGTCTCAGCCTCTTGAGTGGTGGGATTACAGACTTGTGCCACCATGCCCAGTTTATGTGGTACTGGGGAACTGAACCCAGGGCCTTGGGCTTGCTAAGTGCTTTAACTGCTGATCTATTCCTTCAGCCCCATGATCAGCAACTTTGTGTGGGTAAGTATGTGTCCTGCTGAAATAATCTCTGCCTTTTCCTAGGTTACTAAAGTAATGTCCTCTTTTTTCTTCTGACAAGCTTTATTGTCTTACCACTTATGACTCATCTAGACTTGATTTCTACTGAAGGTGTCATGTAGCAGCTGATATGTTTTGCCCGTGTGGCTTGATTCATCACTTCTTATTGAGAAGACCATGGTGATGGTTAGCTTTATGTCAGCTTGACAGAGCTGAGAGTTCTCCAGCTAGTCAGTGAAACATTTCTGAGTATGTTTGTGAGGATGTTTCTGGAACAGGTTGATATTGGAGCTGGCAGCCTGAGTGAAGAAAATCATCCTCCCCGAAGTGGGTCTGAATGGGCTTGGCATCCAGTACATTGAGAGACCCACTGGAACAATGTGGTAGAGGAAGGGTGAGTTTGTGCTCTCTGTTTGAGCCCAGGCATCCTTGTTCTCCTGCCCTCAGACATCAGTCCTCCTGGCCCTTTGAGGTATCTGGTTTGGACTGAATTAGATCCCAAATTTCCTCCAGCTCTCAGATGGCAGGTTGTGGATGGAGTTGAGGCATAGCCTGGAGGTTAAGACTGCTCACCTAGCAAGTGCAAGGCCCTGGGTTCAATTTCCCAGCACCACATAAACCAGATGTGGTGGTGCACTCCTGTAATCCCAGCATTCAGGTGAGAATCTGAGACCAGCCTGGGCTACCTAGTGAGTTTAGGACCAGCCTGGACTACAAGACCCTGTCTCAAAAAACAGACAGACAGATGGGTTATATGAAATGTGATGTCTTCTGTAATCACATCAACCAATTTCTGTTATTTCTCTCCCTCTCCCCTTTGCATGCTATCATTTGGATTGGGAATGTTCCCCAAACGCCTATGTGATAAAGGTGCACTTCCCAGCATGCTCTTGTTGCGAGGCAGCGGAACCTTAAAAAGGTGGAGTCAAGTGGGAAGCTTTCAGTCGTTGGAGATGGACCCCTAAAGGAGGCTGTGGGACGCCGGCCTCCTTTCTCTTGCTTCGTGGCCACCATGAGGTGAGCAGCTTCTTCTGCATGTGCTCTGCCATGATGTTGTCATACCACAAGGCCAAAACCAACTGGGATAACAGATTATAAATGGGAATCTCCAAAACTGTGTGTGAAGATAAACTATTTATTTATTTTTTCTGAGACAGGGTCTCACTCTATAGCCCAGGCTGGCCTTGAACTCACAGCAATCATCCCATCTCAGTCTCCTGAGTGCTGGGATTATAAGCACGTGCCACCATGCCAAGCTATTATGTGGTGCTGGGAATTAAACTCAGGGCCTTGTGTTTGCTAGGCAAATGCTCTAACCCCTGTGCTATTCCTCCAGCCCAATAAGAACAAGTATTGATTGAGGAATCAACTTGGATGAATCTTTAGAGAATCATTCTGATTTTTTTTTTGAGACAGGGTCTCATTATAGGGTCCAGGCTGGCCTTAAACACCAACAATCTTCCTGCCTCAGCCTCCTGAGTGCTGGGATTAGAGGTGTGCACCCCCATGCCCAGTTTATGTGGTGTTGGGGAATTGAACTCAGGGCCTGTGGCTTGCTAGGCAAGCGCTTTAACTGCTGAGCTATTCGTCCAGCCCCAGAGAATCACTCTGAATGGGAAAGAAATAAAACTGAAAAGCTTGCATGTTTTAAGGTTCCGTTTAGGTAACATTCTTGAAGTGATAAAATACTAAAAAGGAGAAAGAGATCAATGGTTGTCAAGGGCTAGAGAGAGGCATGGAGGGTGGCAGGGAAGACCATAAAGGGCAACACGGGGGCCTCCTGCAGTGATGGGACTGGCTGCATCCTGACTGCATCCCTCTCAGCACCCTGGGAACAATATTGTCTTGTAGTTTTCCAGGATGTTACCAGTGAGAGAAACTGAGTTAAGCATGCACGAAACCTCTCTGTGTATTATTTCTTACAATTATACATGAATCTATAAATCATTTCAAATAACTACCTGGGATGCTGAGGTGAGAGAATCACTTGAGCTGGGAGTTTAAGACCAGCTTGGAAACACAGCAAAAACCTTTCAAAAATACATCTATATCCTTCTGCATAAGTTGCAAGGGTTTGCATGACACAAAATAAGTAAAAATCATTTAAGGATTCTTTGTCTTTTCTTTCTTTTCCTTCTATTATTATTATTATTATTATTATTATTATTATTATTATTATTTTGGTGGTACTAGGGATTGAACTCAGGGCCTTCACTCTAGCCCAATCCCCATTTTTTTTTTCTTTTTGACACAGGGTCTAAGTCATTAAGTTGCTCAAGCTGGGCTTGAATTTGTGATCCTCCTGCTTCAGCTTCCTAGAAGACTGGAACCTCAGAACTCTGGGAGGCTGAGGCAGGTGTGCCTTACTACACACGGCTAGAATTTTTAAATTATCCTTAAACATATACGTGTAAACACACACACAGAAACAAAGAGGATCACTCAGATAAACTTTCAATAAATCCTTAATTAAGCACTGTTTTCTTTTTATGTTTTTGTTTTTGAGTTAGGGTCTCACTCTGTAATCTAGGCTGCTTCTGAACTCATTATGTAACTAACTCAGGCTGACTTGGAACTCACAGCAGTCCTCCTGCTTCAGACTCCCAAGTGCTGAGATTACAGGTGTGCACCACCATGACTGGCTTTTTCATTTTTTTTTTTAATGTGGTGCTGGCAAAATGAAGCAAGAGATCAGAGGGCCCCAGGGACCCCGCCGCCATGACCTGCCACCTGCGACATCCGGGCCCATCCTGGTACCTGCTCTTCTCTTTTCAGGGTGGATGACTTGGGTTCTGGCTTGTCAGATGCAATGGCTCCCTCACACTCCGCAGGACTCACGACCCAAACCAACACCGTCACGACAAAGGTGGTGAAAATTTACTCATGTATTTTGCTGTATTTATTATTTTTATGAGTGTTTGTGATACATAATAATTATATTCACCTTTGGGAATTGGTGTGTATATATGGTGCATCTTAATTTGCTTCCCCTCTCACTGTCGGGTCTCCCCGGGAATTCAGGTCCCCTCCCCATCTCCACAAAGTCTACCTCCCTGTTTCATGCCACCTTTACTTTATAAAAACCGGTTTTGATAGTTCCCGAGAAAGTAGGCTGTTCTACTGGACTGGCTGGCTTCCAAACGTCTGGCTAGGTCCCTCTGCAAGTGGCGGACTCTGGCGAGAGCCCTGCAATACCAGGAGCGGCCACCAGGAGGCAAGCAGGGGCTGAGCCAGGGCAAGGACCAGAGGAGAGGTGGGGTGACCGGTCACCGCTTGGGGCTGAAGCCTGTCTGCGGCAGTCTGTGGGGTGGCGAGCCCGGGCCCCTCCGTAAGTCCCAGCCTGTCCCTGGCTGGGACCTGCTCTCAGACCACCTGCCACATCTCTCTGCTCTGCTCAAAAGAGGGCGAGAGACCTGCTACGCTGGCCACTGACCCAAGGCAGTCCTCTGCACTGTGCAGGAACCTTCCTCGTCCTGGCTTCCTTACACTCTAGAATTTGCCTGTCACTGTAAAAGGGGCATGGATATCAGTGTTTTCACCAAACAGCAATCTACTTGCCCTTGGATAAGAGAATCTGGCTTTGTCTGCCCACTGGGTGCAGCCTTGGAGGGACTGTCTGAATTACCAAGTGGTGGGCATGGGAGCTGGCCTGTGGGCCAACCTCTGTTTCCTGAGGATCAGAAGTTCGAATGGAGTGGAGTGACGGAACTAAGTTACTGCTGATTTCTCCTGATAGCCATGTCCCACTAAGACTGTGTGTCTCTTGGTTCCTGCCAGTTGGATTCCCAGAACTGCCCTGCTTCCTGATCTACTTGCAACTTGTTCAGTATTCTTTGTGTTCAGAGACTTCCTTAGCCACAGCCTTCAAATAATTTCCTTTAAAAAATACTGCCAGATACACAGTGTAAACATGTGTCAAAACATCATGTAAATCTGGACTTGATGGTGTGGATGGTGCATGCCTGCAATCCCAGCCCTCTGGGAGGCTGAGGCAGAAGGATGGAAAATTCAAGCCTAGCCTGGGAAAATTAATGACTTAGAAAGACCTTGCCTTAAAATTTAAAAAACGATTAAAAGGGCTGGAGGAATGGCACAGCCATTAAAGTGCTTGCCTTGTAAGCACAAGGCCCTGAATTAGATTCCCCAACACCACATAAAAGCTGGGCATGGTAGCCCATGTCTGTAATCCCTGCACTTGGGAGGCTAGGCATGAGGACTGCTATGAGTCCAAGCACAGCCTGGGCTATACAGTGAGTTCAGGACTGGCCTGGACTACACAGCAAGACCCTGTGTCAAATAAAAGGCAGGGCGGGAGGGGGGGGGGGGTCTGGGGATATAGCTCAATTCTAAGGTTCTAAGTTCAATCCTCAGTATTGTAGGAAAAATATCCTGTTTTCACCTTAATTAAGTACAATATTTATGTTTTGTGTACAAGTCAAAAATAAACTTGATCTAAAAAGCGCAATAAGTTATGAAATCTATAAAGGGGTGTAAAGACAACCCAGCCAGAATTTTGGTTCCTTTTTAAGACACGGTTTCACCAACTTGCTAACGTGGCATATTCCACAGCTGGCTGGAATCTGCACTTTAAAATATCACTGTGGAGAAACATCAGAAGAGGAGCAAGGAGAGAATGTGAGACAAGTCACAAGCTGGCTGGCACAGCCCCCAAAGGGTCAAGGGGCCTAGGCTGTGAGTCATAATAAAGGCAGAAAAAGGATTCTCAGGAGAGCTACTGGGGCAGCAGAAAAGAGCAACAGAAGGAAAAGTAGGTGGCCTCACCTACCAGCTAAGACATTTAACTGGGCATGGGGGAAGTGACTAGTGGGCAGCCAGTCATTCAAAAAAGCCATCTGGCCATGACAGCAGAACCCTGGATGGCTGTCTAGTCCTGGGACCCCAGATGCCACTTTTCCATCGGTTGCTTCATTTTTATTGAGACAGGGTCTCACTCTGCAGCTCAGGCTATGTTGGACTCACAGCAATCCTCCTACCTCAGCTTCCTGAGTGCTGGGATTACAGGTGTGCAACACCGTGCCTGGCTTTATGTGGTGCTGGGGAATTGAACTCAGGGCCTTGCACTCACTAGGCAAGTGCTTTAGCTGCTGTGCCATTCCTCCAGCTCCTATGTATACATTCTTTTTCCCAATTACTTTTCTTTACTAGTATATATTTGCAACACATAATAATACCAAAAGCTTCAGGAATGGTACACATAAACATTACATCTTGATCATTTTTACTTCCCTTGCCCCTTCCCAATCCCCGCATCCCTTTTTCCTCTCTACACAATCCATCTTCCTCCTTTCTCTCACATTCCTTCACTTTGCTCTTTACTGTTTTATAGTTTTTTCATATTAGAAAAACCATGTGATATTTAACCTTCTGTGTCAGACCCATTTTGCAAAGCATGAAGGTCTCAAGGTACCTCCATTTTCCCACAAATGACTCAAATTTATTCTTCCTTATGGCAGGGTAGTACTCCACTGCACAGATATACCACATCTTCTTAATCCATTCACCCAGATCCCACTGTCAGGATGGACAGGTTATATCTGGGTTTTGGAAGCTAACACACAGTACCCAAGCTCATAAGAGATGGCCTAGCAGGTCCAAATACCAATGTGTTAATTCCCATTAGGAAGTCAAACTCTTAAAAAATTAAACTAGGTCTTCCCGGGGTCCAGCATGCACATTCAACCCACAGGCTTCTTTCTCTACTCATGAATAGTTCTGGAGGCTGGGAGGTCATCAGTGGTCACCAAGAAAGAAGGAAAATCAAAGGGGGAATGTAAGGACATCAATTTAGACTGAGCAATATGGTGGCAAGGACTGTCTTGCCCATGTATCTATGGGGCCTGTGAAGAGAACAGTGTCTGCCTGATTCTGTACTTCTCACCCTGGAATGGATACTCACATTCCTTCTTCTCCTTTGATCTTTACTTCCTCCTATTTTACGCCATTCTTTTCAGCTGACTCATTCTGCACTACAGGCTTTTTGTTTTTTATACATTGTAAAAGTCAAGAATACAAAAGTTGAGCAACAGGGGCTGGAGGAATAGTACAGTTATTAAACTGCTTACCTAACAAGCACTGCAGTACTGTATAAACTGGATGTAGTGGTGCACACCTGTAAACCCAGCACTTGGAAGGCCGAGGCAGGAGGAATCCCATGAGTTCAAGGTCACCCTGGGTTATACAGGGAGTTCAGGACCAGCCTGACCTACAGAGCAAGATCCTGTCTCAAAAAAAAAAAAAAAAGTTGAGCAATACATTTACACAACATATGGTCCAATTCTAGAGCTCAGAAATGCTATAAAGTCCCCATTTATGATGAAAATATTTATAGGTATTTTAAAACTTAGATATAATTCAATCTATGCATAGTTTGAGGAAAGACATTAAAACAAATTATTTCTGCAACAAGTCAATGGCATGGAAAAGAGAGAACAGATCTTGGGGATCTGGGGGTCAGGGGTTACAGGGAATAGTGAGACTACTCCAGAACTCAAGAGATTAAGAGCCTTCACATGCTCTTAAAATGCAACGTGTGGGGCTCCTTCAGGTCTAACTCAAGCACACCAGTCATAAAACCAGTGAAGGCATTCCTGAGTACTGCTATTAGATCACGTCAAAGAATGACGGTTAAATTGTAATGTATGAATAGCTTTATGATTACATAAATGTCCATATCCTTTAGCCATGCATGCCCCAGTGTATAGGTGTGATATGACATACCGCCATAATGTCTGGAATTTGTCTTAAAAGGCTACACTAAAGGAGAAAAATAAAAATCTGTGGCAAGATTTTGGAAATTGCTGAATCTAAGTAATGAATATATGGAAGATTATTATTTTGTTCTATTTCGCTTTTTTCCTTTTTATTTTATTTTATTTTTTTTTTTTTGAGACATGACTGCATGTTGTTATCTTGCTTGGTCTGGTCTTGAATTCATGGGCTCAAGGGATCTTTCTGTCCTGAGAGGACAGGCATTTACCATTGCACCTGGAGTGTGTGTGTGGGTATGGGTGTGGTGGTGGTGGTGCTGGGGATAACAACCAGGAACTCATTTGTACATGGCAGGCAAGTACTGTACCACTGAGCTATACCCCACCCAGTTGTATATTTGAAGTTTTTCAAATATTAAAAAAGTTGCAGATGGATCAAACAATAGCAACAATGAAAACTAGTTAGTTATGTATCATCTAATTCTTAGTTTTCTAACTTTAGGAGACAACAGAACTTTATTTTCAGGTTCAGACCAAGGACTTGCTGATACTGATTATTTAACAAGGATTTTGTAGAAGACTGAGGACACTGCGATGCGCATACTGATAGGGCTTCAGTTCTGTCTCTCTGTCTTTCAGTTTCTTTCCTAGCATGGAGTACTGAACCCAGGGCCTTCACAATGAGTTACACCAGGCCCCACTCCCACTTTTCTCTCTTTTGTCCTAGTTACTTTTTTGTTGCTGTAACAAGACACCCGGTATGCACAAATCAGGGGAGAAAAGGTTTATTTTAGCTCAGAGTTTCAGAAGACCTTCGTCCATTCATGGGCAGCCAGCAATAGTGGAAGCAAGTGGTGGAGGCAGAAGCGGAGGCAGCTCCTCATGACATTGCAAACAGGAAGCCAAGTCCCAAAAGGAAGATAGGATATAGCATACACCCTCTACGTCCTATCCCAGTGATCCTCCCCTCCTAAGTCCAGCCTCAGTGTTCCATCCCTTCCAGATTTAAGCCCCTAATCCACCATATGCTAGGAATCTCTAATTTAACACACAGCCAAAATTCATCCCTCCAGATCAGGCCCCCAACTCCTAACCCCAAATGGTTGAATAGACAAATATAGGAGACTTTGGGGGACATTTCAGATCCAAACCTCAATACTTTCTTTTTTTGGAGAGTCTTGTTAAGTCGCTAAGTTACCTAGGCTGAACACAAACTTGTGATCCTCCTACTGAAATATTCCAGAGTTCTGAGATTATAGGCATGTGTCACCATGCCCAGCTAGTAATTTTTCTTGGAAAAACTTCAAGAGGAAAATGAGCAGTACTAGTCTCTTGTTGGAGAAAGGGGTGGGTAGTTGGCTGTAGGCCAACAGCTCAACATGCCCAGGGGGTTGCAGACAGTAGGAGTGAGAAAGTATCAGAAGCAAGCAGACAGATTTCACCCCAATGTTGACTCTTAATTACTACAGGAACTTTAAGAAATCATTTACTCTGTGTCTCTTATATACAGGGGAGTGACAATAACCAACCTGTATGTGTGAGGTTTTGTAAGCTGAGCTATTACAGCACTTAGCAAGTGGTAAATGCTCATTAAATAACAGCTACAACGCTTACTGACTGAACTTGTGTCATTGACATTTGTCATTTTTTTGAACATGACTTTTGCAGGAAACAGAAAGAGGAGATTCCACTATCTAGAAGGTAGATGCCTGCTTTCATCGGGGGCCCATGGAGGCCACCCAGGCTCTGCATTGCTGCCACCTTCTCAGATCTGTTTTAAGACCCACAGCTGGAGAAACTCCTGGCAACTCACAGACAGCACACTTAAGAGTATGTGTCTGGGAATGGACTCAAGTCTATACACCGAAAACAGAAAGAAAACAAACATTTGGAGAGATTCAAATATACATTTCAAAGTAGATAATTACCATCAAAAGATAAAGCATGTATCTGAAAGGAGATTTGGAAGCACATTAAAAAAGAAAGGGGGTTGCAGTACTGGCTCGTTGCCATTAATCCCTAGAACATGTGACACATAATATGCTCTGATTATAAGAGATTCACCTCTTCTGAGAATGCACAGTCCATACATCGACCTTTACATTCCATATACTGCAAGAGACCCAAGAGGAACAGGGACACGGTGAGAAGTGACAAAAGGAAGACTGGACGCTGGCAGCAGCTAACTGAAGTTGCAAAGGTCAGGAATAAAGAATCCTAGCTGGGCATGGCGATTCAATGCTTGGCATCCCAGCGCTTTGGGAGGCTGAGGCAAGAGGATCACGAATTCAAGCCCAACCTGGAAAAATTAGTGACTTTGCAAGACCCTGCCTCAAAATAAAAACTTATAAAAAATAAAGGAGGGGGGGCGTAGCTCAGAGGTAAAGTGCTCAAGGCCCTGGATTCCATCCCTAGAACTGTAATAAATAAATAAATAAATGTATGAATCCTGTAAAAATAGTGATCAGGTGTCACAGAATATCTTTGATTTCCTGTGCTATTAGGAGGTGGTAGATCACTGGGACTTGAGCAGAAGGGGCGGATCACTGGAACATGGCCTGGCAGAGTGAGACCTCCTGAGACTGTGCACTAAAATAAACCTTTCCTCCCTTCAGTTGTGGATGACGGGTATTCCATACTGGTAGCAAACAAGTAACTAAGACAATATACACACAGTCCTCAATGGACTGTGTTCGAATGGACTGTGTTAGAATGGTTTGACTTAACAATTTTCAACTTTACAATGGTGTGGGAAGCAATACGCAATCTTCACATTATGACCTTGTCCTAGGCTAGTGACATGTTGTTCAATACTCTCCCACGATGCTGGGCAGCAGCAGCAGCAGCAGCAAGCCCCAGCTCCCAGCCAGCCGGGTTGTAATGAGAATAAATTCCATAGTCAAGTTTACTGTAACATCAGCTTTGTGTTAGGTGACTTTGCCAACTGTGGCTAACTTAAGTGTTCTGAGTATGTTTAAGGTAGGTGCAGTGATGCTACCGTACTGTTCAGCTTCCAGTTGCTGGGATGTAATACATTAACGACTTAAAGGAGAAGCCTGATTAAGCTCAGGATTTCAGCAGATTTAGTACACTGTCAGCAGACAAGCACATCATCAGAAAGGGTGCGGCAGAGCAGAGATGCTTCATTCTTGGGGGCCGAGAAGCACCACAGGGGAACAGCACCAGAGGAAGGGTGGTTGATGGAGGAGGAATGGCAAAGTTGTTAATCAGATACAGTTAAAAGACTAACCTGTTGTCATTTGTTCGTGTGTGTGTTATTAGGGAGTGCAGTCAGATCTATGCATTAAGCGATATCCCCTTGATCCTTTATTACTGACGATTGAACTAAGAACCTTCAAATTGAACTATGTCCCTAGACTTTTTGAAAACATTTTATTTTTGAGACAGGGTCTTGCTAAGTTATTAAATTGCCCGGGTGCAACTTGAACATGAAATCTGCCTGCCTCAGCCTCTCAGAATATCACATGCCTGTAATCCCAGCACTCTGGGAGGCAGAGGCAAGAGAATCCCAAGTTTGAGCCCAGCCTGGGCAATTTAATAAGTTAGCAAGGCCTTCTCTAAAATTAAAAGCACCTGAAGATGTAACTTAAGCGTGAAGTCAATGTGTTCAATCCCCAGTACTGAAAAAAGGACATTTTCTTATATTTTGTTTCCCGTTAACCCTTTAATTATGGTTTTTAAGTTCTATTGAAATTAAATACACAAAATGTTCTGTTTGCAATTGCTCCTTCTTTGCTCTAGGGATGTGAAAGGACTTTCTGATTCTTCCTGGGCAAGACATCTCTCCTTCTGGACCTCTGTCTCCCTGCCTTTAAAGCGAGTAGACAGGCAAAATCCTTCTAGGTGTTGATTCCTGGACTCTGATTTTTACAGTGCGGTGTGACAGGGCCTCCAGCTGAGGAACCCACCTTGAGACTGAGAATTTATTTATTCATTCAGCTGATGCCCTTTAAACACTGACCATGTGTGAGGCACTGTTCCATAGGTGGGGGACACCATGACTTCCAGGGAAGGAGACAGAAAACAAAGAAACAGGGAAGTCATCAGCTGGGGATGTAGCTCAATGGCACAGTACTTGCCTGGCATGTGTGAGGTTCTGGGTTCAATCCCCAGCACCTAGCAAAGAACAAGTCATAAGGCTTCAGGCAATGATAAACACTATAGAAAATAAAACGGGTAAGAGGTTAGGGAGTGCCAGAAGATGGGGAGACTCGGTTATGTATCAGAGGGTCAGGTGACACTTTAACAGAGAACTGAGATAAGTTGGGGAGCCAGTCAGGTGGGGATCCGGGACAAGAGCCTTCCACAAAGAGGGAATGGCAAGTGCAAAGGACCTAGGGCTGAAAACTGTGGGAAAGCTGAGGAGGTGCACGTGGCCATGGGCTACCACAGAAACCACTGGATGGTTTGAGCAGAGCAGCAACGTGTAGCTGCATTCAAGGAGTCAGAAGCGATGTCTAGCGCAGGGGACACCTCAGGCTCTGGCTTTGGGATGAGCCACACCCTCTCTCATTCTCAACTGATGGACCCTGACCTCTCCCAACCTTAGCTCTCTATTTAGAAAGTATTTCCAAGGTTTTAGCCAGGCATCTCTTCCTCCCTGAGGCTAACCTAACTAGCCAAGCTTCTTCTGGCCAAGGGGCTCAGGGGGAGGGACACAGAGAGGCTTGGCTATTTCATGTGAGATTGCCTAACTCTGTAAGTCTACAGGAGGGGTGGGCACCAGCAACCACCTGTTCAGAGCCTTGGACTCTTCCTGACTCAGAGTGCTGAGGATAGTCAATCAAGTACCAACTGCTCAGGGATGGTCACAGTGGCCAAAAATGGAGGCATCTTGCATCCCATTAATCCAGCCTATGGGTTATGGAGCTGCTGAATGAGCACATGGGAAGGCCCCCGCCTCCTCTCCTTTACAGCATTTGCCATGGATGGGCTTTTACTTTGATTAGGAGGTGTCTCTGAGTGTCCCTCATTCATCATTTTAGAATCTACTAGTTCTGGCCAGGGCTTGAGTTCCTTCACCGCTGGGTTCCCAGACACCCCCAGTAAGATGTCTGGCACCTAAGGAAGCCTGTGACCATGAAAGAGCTTATGTCAACTTGAGGCAATTATGAAATACACCTAGAGTAGAGCTACAGGTGTGTGTGAGTGATCTGTGGGCTCATGAGGGAACAGCACCCACCCAGATGTGGGAGGCCCAGCTAGGAGCTGGAACTGTATAAAAGGAATAAGATTGTTACAGCTTTTTCTTCTGGGAAAGTGCTCACCTTTGTGATTGTTTATGGATGCCAACTTGCTTGTTACATGCAGCAGATCTTCATCGTAGATTCCCTCCAGTCTTGACTGGCGCCTGTCTACTCATGGCTGACCTTCAGGGTCCAGTATTTGCCATTGTTCCTCGAACAGCCAAGATTTGCTTCTCACCAGCTGTCCTGCGATCCCCGAAAGGTGTTCCACCACACAGCCGAGCTCTTGCTGGGACCCTCTAGGTACAGCCCACCATCCTGGACTCTCTCCTCAGACCTGTAAGCCCCAAAAGATCCTTTTTTTCCTTACGATTTCTGTGAATTCTGATTCTTACAGAACCCAAACTAATACAGATACTAGATTTTAAAAAAGTTAAATAAGGTAATAATTGATAAGGGAGTAGATATTCCCGTTTACAGACATAAAACAGAGCCACTCAGCAGCAGACCAGGTGACCCCTTTCTGGCCTCATTCCTACAGTGGGAGCACCTGGGAGCCTACGACCACACCTTAAGGGGCCCTGCACCACTTCTCCCATTCTGCTCTTCTAAGAGAACTGCAGTCAGACCCCAGGCCCGGAAGGAAAGAATCCTAGGGTAACAGCCTGCCACTAACAGTAACAGCACCTTCAATACAGAAGATTCTTCTCCCCCAACAACTCTTCGAAGGTTTTCTCATAGCTGTGTAACTGGGCCCCCGGGAGGGGCAAGGGCAGAGCCTGCGCGGCCTCACACAGTGCAGAGCTCCACAGCAGGATCCACCCTCACGGGCTCTTCTACCTCTGCCTGAGTGCCCACTGATCCTCCTTCCACACGGGTGGGCTCGGATTCTTAACAGTCGCTAGCCTGTAGGGTTGTCGCATAGTGTTTAATTCTCTGCACAGCACACTGGGTAGGAGCTATCTCTCCCTCAGTCTTCTGAGAGAATTCAGTCAAGACACACAGGCAGCCGGGCAGAAGTACTGGGACAGTTTATTGTAAGGCAGATAAGGAGAGGTTTGTGTTTTCAAACGAGAAGGCAGGCAGCGCCACGCAGGCATCTACACCAAGTGCTTATTTGGATATCGATTTACGCACACAAGGGTTCAGAGGACTATGTATGGCGACTGCGATGCTTACTGGTATTACTTTTCTCAGCAGTTGCTTTGGAATCATGAAATAGCTTCCTTGTTCTTTTGAGATGGTCAGAGTTCCCTCAGGGACCTTCATCATGTTAAGACACTTAAGCAAATTTTCTAAATCAGATCTCAGGCCAAGTTGGCCAGATAACTCAAGGACGGTGCATGACGGATAAATTTAAAACGTGATTGGGCTTCACGAGATCGTTTTGGATCTGTGACCTAACACATTATTAGAAATGTCATATTATACACTGAGGTCTGCATTTCTTTAACTATAACCGGTAAAAAGTGTTTCTTTGGGCTCTCCTTAATGTCTAACTACTTGACTAACCATAAGAACTCAAATGTTAATTACTGAAATTCTTATGTTTCTGAGATCAGGAAGGAGAGGGGCAGATCTGTATATTTTACCTGTTTTTGTAGGTGGTGAGGGGTTACTGGGGATGGAACAAAGGGCCCTGGCACAGTTATACCCCGAGTCCTTTTTCAATTTTATTTTATTTTTTTGAGACTGGGTCTCCCTCGATCGCTAAATTGCCTAGGCTGTGTCTGAATTTGCGATCTTCCTGCCTCGGACTCCCAGAGCGCTGTGATTACAGACCTGGGCACAGGGTCCGGCCGCGTTATCTTTACGCGGCTTACAGGTGAGGTCACCCAGCGGGGGCCCAGCCCACAGCACACTGGGTCAGACTTAGGGGGACTGAGCTCCCGCGCCCCGCCCCGCCAGACTTTAAAAACAGACGCCGTAGGAGAGCGCAGGCGCAAACCGCACGGGCTCCGGGCCTCCCGCACGTCGCACGCCAGCGCCGCCGCCCGCCTCGCCCGCGCATGGAGGGGCGCGAGAGCCCCCCGGGCCAGTCCCGCGCCCTCCCCGCGGCGCCCGTCCTGTTCCGCGGCCCGGTGGAACCGCTCGTCTTCCTGGCCAACTTTGCCCTGGTCCTGCAGGGCCCACTCACCACGCAGTACTTGTGGCACCGGTTCAGCGCCGACCTCGGCTACAACGGCACCCGCGAGCGGGGGGACTGCGGGAACCACACCGCGAACCCCGCCATGCAGGTACGGCGCGACGCCGGCGTGCGGCGCGGGAAGGGGGCGGGCCCTGGGCTGGCGCGTGGGGGACGCCGAGGGGCGGGGCCTGCGGGAGCCGCGCTCGGGGTGGGACGCATGGTGGGAGGGGCTGGAGCGGAGGCGACCCGCCGGAAGGCCGCTGGGCGGGAAGCTTGGCCCGGCTTAACAAAAGGGGAAAAGGCCGGGCGTGGGCTTGGTTCATGGCCCGGCAGCCTCCCCGGCGGCCGTCATGGAGGCTGGGATGATGAAGGTTCTCTAAGGTTAGGGCTCCAAAGAAAGCTAAACCCTGTGGCTCCCAGGATGACAGTCCGAGGGCGGCACTGCACTGGCAATTCTGTCCCCACAGGAAGTGGAGACCCTTACCTCCCACTGGACCCTGTACATGAACGTGGGCGGCTTCCTGGTGGATCTCTTCTCATCCACTCTGCTGGGAGCCTGGAGTGACCGCGTGGGCCGCCGCCCGCTGCTGGTGTTTGCCTCTCTGGGCCTGCTCCTCCAAGCCCTAGTGTCCGTCTTTGTGGTGCAGCTGCAGCTCCATGTCGGCTACTTCGTGCTGGGTCGCATCCTTTGTGCCCTACTTGGAGACTTCAGTGGCCTTCTGGCTGCTAGCTTTGCCTCCGTGGCGGATGTCAGTTCTAACCGCAACCGCACCCTCCGGATGGCCCTGCTGGAAGCGTGCATTGGTGTGGCCGGCATGCTGGCTAGCCTCCTAGGGGGCCACTGGCTCCGGGCCCAGGGTTATGCCAACCCCTTCTGGCTGGCTCTGGCCTTGCTAGTAGTCATGACGCTCTACGCAGCGTTCTGCTTTGGTGAGACTGTGAAGGAGCCCAAGTCCACGCGTCTCTTCACTCTGCGTCACCACCGATCCATTGTACAACTGTATGTGACTCCGGCTCCAGAGAAGTCCAGGAAGCATTTAGCCCTGTACTCGGTGGCCATCTTCGTGGTGATCACGGTGCACTTCGGAGCCCAGGACATTCTGACCATTTACGAGCTGAGCACCCCCCTCTGCTGGGACTCCAAGCTGGTCGGTTATGGTTCTGCAGCTCAGCACCTTCCCTACCTCACCAGCCTGCTGGGCCTGTGGCTTCTGCAGTACTGCCTGGCTGACACCTGGGTGGCTGAGCTTGGCTTGGCCTTCAACATCCTGGGGATGGTGGTTTTTGCGTTTGCGACCATCACACCGCTCATGTTCACAGGTAAAGAGTGTGGGGTCAGGGACAGTTAGTGCCAGAAGCACTGGGTTTTAAAAATTGGAGGCCAGCTACTCACTGCTCCCAAACGTGGTTCAAGCCTATGCCTTTGGGAATACAGTTGTGCCCCCAGCCTGCATGAAAGAACAGCCAAGGCCCAGAAAAATGACATCTTCGATACAGGAGAAACAGGGCTGGAGGAATAGCTCAGCATTTAAAGCATGTGCCTAGCAAGCTCAAGACCCTGGGTTTGATTCCCAAGCACCATGTAAGCTGGGCATGGTGGCGCATGCCTGTAATCCCAGCACTCAGGAGGCTGAAGGATTGCCATTAGTTCAAGGTCAACCTGGGCTCCATAGTGTATTCAGGACCAGCCTGGACTACAGAGCAAGACCCTGTCTCAAAATAAATAAATAAGGATGTAGGAAAAACAGAGATTCAACAGTCAACATAATTAATGCACATTATCAACCATAAATATTAGTGATGTAGAGCAAAAGGCAAAAGTATGGCTCATACACTAATTGCTTCACCCCTTGGTCTCCTGTAGCCTATGCATGGAGTTCTTAAACAAAGTCCATCCCATTAATGTCTGATACTCACTTCCCTGATAAGATTTACAGGACTTACCTCAAATACATGGGCAGCTTCCTTGGGTTTCAGAAAAGCCTGTTTCTTCAGACCATAGACCTGAAGTTCCAGCTTGCTCAGTTCTTCTCCTCCTCCTCTTACTTCCCTTTTCCCTTCCTCTTCTACTTTTTTTTTTTTTTTGGAGTGTGCGGGGGAGGAAATAAGCTAACTTTTTTTTTTCTTAAAAGGAAAGATTAAGTTTGATGAAGCCCTGAAGTGTGTTGTGTACAAAGTCAACCATTCAGCAATCACAGGCTTTTTAACTCTGCCACTTCTCGAGCCAGCAAGCCGAGGGGATCAGGTGCTTTTCATTCATGGGTGTCTCAGCAAAGTAGGACTTAAGAGCTCCTGACACGTGAGGGGGCTCTGGGGCACCTCGTCGAATATCCACTTTGTAAGGTCCACGGACCTCTGAGAATCTGAAGTTTTGTCTAGGAGACGAAAGTCACATAAGAGGAAGGAATGATTATGAAAGAAAAAGTATGTCTGCAAGTAACTAAATGGAAAGGGAAATGAAATTCACGTTCACGTGCTTCTTCAATGTCATGCTCTTCATGGGTGTTGTCTCTTCCCTTGTGTTTTAAGATTGCTGTGACAAATTACCACAAACCGGGAAGCTTACTACAGGAATTTTAAAAAAAGAAAATTGAGTCCAGTGGTAAAGGCCTGTAATTCCAGCACTCTGGGAGGCTGAGGTGGGAATATCACAAGTTTGAACTCAGCCTGGGCAATTCAGTGGCTTAACGAGACTCTGTCTCAAAATTAAAAAAAATAAAATTAGGCTGGGGATGCAACTCAGTGTGAAAGTCCTGGACTCTAGTACACACACACACAAAAAAAAAAAAAAATTAAAAAAAAATTGTTCCCTCATACTTCTGGAGGCCAGAAGTCCATAATATGTATCACTGGGCTGAAATCAAGGCATTGACACTAATACTTCTTAAGATTGTAGGAGAGAATCTGTTTTTCATTTCTTCCAGCTTCTGATGGCTGCCCACCGTTCTTGGCTCATGGCCACATCACTACTCTCTGCCTCCTCTGTGGTCACCTTGCTTTCTCTTCCTTTTGGTCCCTCTCAGTTGTGTCTGGGTCAGATCCCCCCTCTACTTTCCTGATGAGTTTTTTATTTCTTTGCAGGGTATGGCTTGCTCTTCCTGTCATTAGTCACCACACCTGTCATCCGGGCAAAGCTCTCCAAGCTGGTGGGCAAGTCAGAGCAGGGTAAGTATCAGGATCGGTCTCCATGTGGTTTCTCCTGTTCAGCATGACCTGAACTGGGCGGATGGTTAGCGATAGCAGGGACAACTTACCTTCCTCCCACCCACTGGGGAGAATGTGGCCAAGATAAATGAATGTGTGTTAAATTACCCAGGCTTGGCAGAGGACTGCACTGCCTTAGATTCCAACCACAGAATTGGGATTTGCAGTCAACAGAGCATGATTTTTTTTCTTTCTGGTTAACCACAGTAGGCCTCAGCTTTTCTACCTGTAAAATGGATGTGACACTAGGATTTCCTGCTCACGGGGATCAGACTACATGCCCAAGGGAACCTTGTGACATAATTTTCTTTACTCCTAATTGAAAAGAAATGGGGTTAGATTGACTCACTCAAGGTCACTCAGTAATTGGTTGAGCTTGGATGCAAACCCAGGTCTGTGTTTTGTTTGTTCTTTTAGACAGGGTCTCACCTGTAGTCCAGGCTGGTCCTGAACTTAACTACTGTAGCCTAGATTTGCTTCAAAATGCAGTCCTGCCTCTGCCTCCTGAGTGCTGAGATTACAGATGTGCACCACTACACCTAGATTACGTGGTGCTGGGAAACCCAGGGCCTTACACTTGCTAGGAAAGCACTTTAACCACTCACTAAGCAGTGCCCCCAGCTCCCACGATCTGTTTTGAAGAGTACTAGGTCTCAGGAGCTAGGTTTCTGTTGGCTCTGTCACAGACTCAGTTTCTTCATCCATAGCACCCATGGGCTGTTCTTGGTGGTATCTAGGGCCTTTCAGTTCTGACAATCTACTGTTTAATCTCAATTTCTATAGGGCAGTGACTCGTTTTGCAAACTGGGTTGTGCTGACATAGCAACCCTCCCACCCCCATCCCCGAAAAAACCATAAAGAACAAACAAAAGAGAACCATCAGTTTTTCTGACCCCTTGGTCCTTATTTATTTATTTAGTGGTACTGGAGGTTGAGCCCAGGGCCTTCACACTAAGTTATATCCCCAGCCCATTTTTAGTTTTGATTTTTGAGACAGGATCTCTCTAAGTCACTAAGTTGCTCAGGCTGGACTTGAACTTGCAGTCTGCCTCAGCCTTCCAGAGTGCTAGGGTCACAGGCCTGTACCAACAGTTCTGGCTGGTACTTATACTCTAGTAGAACATCTTTCCTAGAAACATGATCTGATGATGGCAGAGATCTTGGTGGCCTCCTCAGCCCATTGTGGCCCCTGCTGTCTTTATTCATATACTCTGTAAGCTTTCTTGTTTCCCTGACACTTTTCATTGTACTCAGAGTAAAGGACAGCCCTTACTAACTGGCTACCTCCAGGATGCCACCGTGTGGCAAGTGCTGCGCATGAGAGCTGAAAGCTGCCCAGTCTGAAATAGTTGCTGTCACACAGGAGGATGAACTACTCCTCAGAGATCAAACAACTATGCGTGTTGGGACCGGGAATCAAACCAGCACTTAATCCTATACAGGAAAGGATTCCAAAAGAGCCTTTTCCACTGTGTTTTCATTAGAGGGCATCACATGCACTTTATTGTGGATTTAATAACAGCCATTCACTTAGTGGTCTCTCTGTGCCAACCACTTTCCACACATGACTTCATTGAATCTTTATCAAACACTTGATATGGTAGGAATCATAGGTGAGGGAGGTAAGACTCAGAGAGGTGAAGTGACTTTCCCCAGGTCACACAGGTGGGAAGTGGTGATGTTAGGATTCAACCCGAGGTCTTCCAAACTCCAGAACGTGACATTTATTTCTTCACAGGTGCTCTCTTTTCTGCTGTGGCCTGTGTAAACAGCTTGGCCATGCTGACAGCCTCTGGTATCTTCAACTCGCTCTATCCAGCCACTCTGAACTTCATGAAGGGATTTCCCTTCCTCCTCGGCGCTGGCCTACTCTTCATCCCAGCCATTCTAATTGGGTAATGTGCCCTTACGCATCATGGAAGCTTACCGTGAAAGTTTCCTCTTTTTTTTTCCGGCTGCTAACTGCAAATGGCAGCTTTATTCCTGGGACCTGCGAGTGTCTTGTCCCAGTCTGATTCACCCCTTCCAGATCCCCTAGGAGCCATTCCTTAAGACAAGGTGGAGGGGCAGGTAGGGGCAATGATCAACCTAACACCACCACTTGGGCAAAGCTAGGTCTCCATATCCCCCGTCCCACTTTATAGATGGAACTATAAAGGCAGAACTGTGTTAAGGGGAATCCCAGAGAGCATCCTTGGCCGCTTGCGGCCAGGCCACAGGCCAGCCTGACCCACTAGCTTCTTCCCTGTGGTCTTAGTAGTTATATTCCAGAGCTACTGCTCACTGACCATTGTCCCCCCTCTCTCTTGGGGTGGGAGAGGGTCAGGAGGGAAACCCCAAGTCAATTCTATGTCATTTCTCCAGTTGGAGGTTGAGATTCCCCCAGGTCAACTCTGAACCCTCTCTCTTGTCTCCCACAGGATACTGGAAAGGATTAATCCTTACCCTGAATTCCAGCAGTTCCCCCCCAGTCCCTGATCTGCTTGGGCCAGAGGACAGAAGCCAAGAGGAACAGAGCAAGCGTGACCCAACTGTGAGTTTGCACTGGTCCCGGCCCTCAGCAGTGCCTGAAGCGCTCCCCGAAAACAGCAGTCTGTTCACTCGTACGCCATCTGCCACCTGGAACCCTCCTGAAGAGGAGGTCCTGGTGGAAGTGACACATCAGGGACCAGGTGAAGTGTGACGCCTGGCATCTGTCCTAGCTCACATTGCATAGTGTTACGGTACTAGGTTCCTGATGTGTCCAGTGGCGCCTGTCACTCTGGAATGGTGAATATGGTGCCTGTTGAGTACAAACCTAATGACGAGGGGGACTGTGGGAGGGGCTTTGTGTCCTCTGGGGGACAGTGCCACTGTCATTGGTGGTTTGGAATCAATCCTGATTATGGTCTGCTCACCCATGGGCTTAACTGTGCTAAACGTCACAATAAATCAGTTCAATCAGGCTGCAAAGAACCTTCCAGTCCTCAAGGCATTGGACCTCAGGATCCTCTTTTCCTGTTCATCATCTGCCCATCACAGGTCAGCCACCAGCTGTTGCTTGTTGGGCAGGTGCCCCTGTGCTGCCTATGCACCCGGTACCGGGTGTGACCAGTCAGCCTCTTCTGACTTCCCACTCTCGCCTCCTGAATTGTTGGGCAGTGAAAGGCTGTTGGCCTTGCATCAGGCCAGCAGAAAAACTTTGGGCAAGCTGGGCATGGTGGGACTACACTTGTAGTCCCCAGCTACTTAGAGGCTGCAGCAGGAGGGCCAGTGGAGCCCAGAAGTTCAAAGCCAACCGGGGCAACATAGTGAGACACCATTATAAAATAAAAGCAAAAGGCTTGGGGCAGAGCCCTGACTGACCATTCCTGAGTCAGTCGGACCCACTCCCTAGAGGCACCTAGACTGGTCCTCCCGGCTACACCAGCTCAGGCAGGATCAGTTTTGTTGCCGGCAGTCCTCTGACTCCTGCCATTGCTGAGCGCCTCAGCAGAGCCACATACTGAGGCCATGCCTCTGTAGGTCTGTGGGGATCTGGGAGCTGAGGGTAGTTTTCCCACATGACGCTGCCCAACCTTCCCAGAGAATGAGGCACCTGTTTGTAGGGACTTTGTAAGGTCTGGAAGTTGAAAAGCAGAATGTTATTTAATATTAAGACACTGGCTTTAATGAGGGCTCTAAGTCCTCCAGGCAGACTCAAGTCAGCTGAGTACTTGACTCTTCAGAACTGCCTGTGACCTGTGGTAGGTGGCCTGGCCCTGCTGCCACTTCTCCTCTCTTCCTCCCTGTTGATCTGCATGCCAGTTTCCTGACTAGAAGTCATGAAGGTGAAATGGGGGTAGTCCAGTGCCTGTTGGGGCCTCTGCAGCCTGAAGCTATTTCCAGATTCCTGCCTTACTGTCCCCCCCCCACCCCCCCGGAACTGGGAGACCACCACCAGGCTGTGAGGGGGGCGGGTGGGAGGGAAGACTCTGAGCTGGTTTCAGGCCCTGGCTCTTCTCTGATTAGTATGTGACCTTGGAAGGGCTAGGTCAGCCATGCCCCAGACTGTGTTCAAACATGGTAGGAAGCACACTTAGCTGATGCTGTGATCCTTCCCACACCATATACATTCCAGAATAAGATGCCTGTCGTCATGGGCCTGGGGAAGGCTGAGTGAATTGTGGCTGGACTTCTGGCCCTGGAATGTTCCTGGGGAGGGGGACATGAGGTGGGGTAGGGATCCCGATGACCCATCCATCAACCTGGGGGCAGCTGCTATGCCCAGCCAGGGCAGAAGAGCCTGCTTTGAAGACCTGTGTCAGAGAGGCTCTGGGGAAGAGTCATGCCTACGTGGAAGGTAAGGCCTAGGTGCTTGTCTTGACAGCAGTTAAGCAATATTTGTCATGGCAAGAGCCATCACTGCCCTGGCTAGGGGAGGCATGTTACAGCAACTGCTCTGGCTAGGGCAGGAGGCGGGGCTTTGGCATCCCAGGAGACAGGAGAGGGCAGAGGTCAACCAGAAGGCTGGACAGTAGATGTGGACAACAGCCAAGCATACACTGAATGGAAGAAAACCCAGGAACTTCTCTAACTACTGTCTGTGGAGACCTGTGGGAGGAATCGACTGACTAAGGCAAGAAATGCTGGGCCGTTGGCACAGGCCTGTAATCCTAGCACTGTGTGAGGCTGGGGCCAGAGGATTTCAAGTACGACCCCAGCCTGAGCAGCTTAGTGACCTTGAGACTCTGTGCCAAAAAAAATCATAATTTAAAAAAGCTGGGGATGTAGCTCAGTATGAAAGCCCTGGGTTGTATCTCCAGCACCACCAAAAAGCAAAAAACCCAGAAAGCTTCCCTTGAGGGACTGTATTGTCATTGACTGCTCCATGACGGCAGCATCTGATCGGCCTCATCCATCTTACGGAAGACAGATCCCCAGGCTTGCACTGGTGAGCCCGCATGCTGCGTGACGGAGGCAGGAGTCTGTACAGACAAGGCTACGGCTGGGCCAGCACTGGAGGACGATGAAGACTTGACAGGGAGGACAGTAGAAGGGAGGCATCCCAAGCCTTTGGCTTTCTGATGATGAGGCCCAAGAGCTAGGAGCCCTTGACCCGCACTGTGGGGAGGGGGCCTGGGAGCAGAGCTGTGGCAGCCCTCCACCCTCTGAAGGAAGCTCCAAGCTACCCCCACAAAGCAGAGCCTGGGTTGCCGGAAGAAGGGTACTTTGTTACTCTCCTAAATAGTGAAGGGAGAAGAAGGAGAACATTTCTGCCCAGTTACCTTTACATAGCCTTTTGGTTAAAACCTGTCCCCCGCTCCTGGATTCTTGGGCAAGGGAGAAGCCACAGCCCCGTCTGGAGCCTTCCAGATGATTCTCAGGCCATTAGGTCCACTGGCAGTGGCTGCGTTCTAGGAGGCTGAGTCTGGACACTGACGCTGCTGCTAATGACTTGAGAAGCAGGCTCATCACTTGACTTTCCTATCTGTGAAGTGGGGATGCTAGTACCGGGCAGCGTTGCTGTGATGATTAGTGACTGAGTGGGGTGCTTGGGAAAGGGTGGGGATTTGTGAGGGACTTGCTGCTCAGAGTCATTCATTGGCCCCCAAATACAGACTCTCAGGCCCCACCTGGGACCTTCTGAACTGAATCTCAATTCCTAGGGGATCTGAATGCATATTACAGTTGAAGAAACTGCCCAAGGTAATATACTTTGTCCTTAGGGGAGGTTGTGCCTCTTCCTTTGTAAGTACAGGTTCTACCCAGGCTACTGGTGGTGCCAGGGGACTGCCTGGTTCCCATCCCTGAGCAAGTGTGGAGACTCTGGGTGGATGAGGAGCTGACGAAGCCGGTGGGGCCAGGCCAGGCAGAAGCCTTATACACAGTACCTGGGCATATGGCAGGGTAGGCTTTGAGCCATGGCTTCCCTGCCCAAACGCAGGCCCATGCAGAAGGCTCCTGTGGTCTAGCAAGTTCATCAGAGTTGGCCACAGCCACGGGCCAGCCAGAAGGCCAGCTCAGTGTAACCTTGACCCTGGATGAAGCTGCTCCAAAGGAAGCATAGAAGGAGCACTAGGTGTTGCAGGGCAAGGCCATGAGGGCCAGGGCCCAGACACAGTCTAGTGGGCAGCCGTGGGAGGACTCTCATCCCTGATGCCTCCTGGGCACTGGCCCTTGCTTGGACTATGATGCCCAGGCAGAGGGGGCCTGAGTGTTGCCCTACTTCCTGTCAGAGGCTGCCCGCCTTCACCCTGCCTGGCTGCACTCAGGGCAGGACATGGAGAATGTGCAGCAACCAATTGCCATCTCCTGTGTGACTTCCACAACTAGGCAGAGACACAGCTCTGGGGGTAGAAGACAGAGAACCTGACGGCAAGGCCTGAGGGAAGAGGAGGTGTCCCTCCCCCCGGCCTGGCCGGGTAGGGGACAGCGAGCGCCACTTCTGACAAGACCCCAGGCTGTCTCAGCCTAGGGTGGCGAGTTTAAGGAGCAGTACCTTCGGGAAGAAATGAGAGTCACAATAGGGCTTGGGAACTGAGGACTAGTTAAGGTGGGCCCATGGTTGCTGCTCCCTCCAAACTGGTATCAGAACCTGCAGATGAGTCCCGGGAGGAGCGGCCCTGTAAGAAGCGGATGATCTTCTCAATAGTGGCCTCCTGGTACTCGTGGGACCACCTGTGGGCACAGAGGCCAAGTGAGAGCGAGTCAGAGGGCTGGGCAAAGGGAGCTGCTGGTCTAGGGCTGATTGCTTTCACCATGGGCTGCCTGCTGGGTGACTTGTACCCACCCCCTTGGCTCTCTGTTCCTCAGGGCCCTGGGACTCACTTGATGCCATTGAAGGTAAGCACGGCCTGCATGTCCTCAGGCAGAGCCTGGGGCTCAGGCCACTCAAAGCCATCGATGATGGGCACAATGTTCTTGCCACAGCTTAAAGCAGTCACAATCTCCTGCAGAGAAAGGAAAGGGGAGGAAGAGACCCCGTCTCACCTAGGGACCTGAGGATCAGGGAGGTGATCTGAGGGCCCCTAGCCCAAGGCTGAGCTCAGGGCAAGACACAGATCTTGAAGGCTACCTTGACATCTCCTTCACACATAAAACTGTGATAAAAAAGAAACATCTTTGGAGCTGGGTGTGGTGGTGTATATCTGTAATTCCAGCTACTCAGGGGGCTAAGGCAGAAGGACTGCAAGCTCAAGACCAGGCAGAGCAACTTAGCAACTTGGTGAAACCCTATCTCAGATACAAATAAATAGAAAACAGCTGAGGATGTAGCTCAGCTCAGCATGAGGGCCCTATGTTCAATCCCCTGTACCACAAAAACAAAACACACACGAAACTTCTGGTCTTCGTCCTGGGGTGGAGGTGACCTAGAGCTTCTAAAATGACTGGAGTCTCCTAAGTGACAAGGGTGTCCTTTTCTAATGAGGCTCCTAGGGTGAGGGGGAGTGATGGCCTAGAGAGCTTCAGGATGGGGCTTGTCACCAAGAAGACCACTGTGTGATTAGAAAGTAGGGACTTTAGCCTTACCATTCAACTTCTGGGGAGGACCTGCGCACTGGGTTTGGTCATCAATAGCCAATGCTTTCCTCACTCATGACTATGTAATAAAGTTTCCATAAAATCCCCAGGAGAGCTTCAGAAGCTTCTGGGTTAGTGAAGAAAACAGGAAGTGGTGCCCTGAGAGAAGGTGTGAAAGTTCGGCTCCTTCCTCCCTACTTCCTTTGGCTATTTTTGAGCTGTATCCTGTATAAGAAACCCTACTAACAGTAAACCGCTTGCGGGAGTTCTATGAGTCATGGAGATGACTGATCCAGGATAGGGTGGTCATGGGAACTGCCAAATCTGTAGCCAAGGTGGACAGAAGTAGCTGGGGACTAGGAACTTGGGACTGAGGGCTGAGGTGAGGGCAGTCTTGGTGGACTGAGATCTTCAACTTGTGGGGTGGCACAACCTGTGGAATTGGGTCATGTAATACCTGTTGGTGTTAGAAATTTGGATTAGTGGGTTTGGCGCCATAGATCAGTGGTTTGAGCACTTGTCTAGAATGTGCAAGGCCCTGAGTTGGATCTGCAAACACCACATAAAAATTAGCTTGGTGTGGTGGTGTATACTAATCCCAGCGCTCAAGAGACTGAGGCAGGAAGACTGCTATGAGTTCTAGGCCAGCCTGGGCTACATAGTGAATTTAGGACTATCCTGGACTACCGAGCAAAAAGAATTATTACCTGCTATGGGGGAAAATTCACCTACTTTGGAGTAGAAGAAAACCGCCACATCCCTGCATGCAGGTTGATCCATTGGGAGCCTTGCCCACAATACCCCCAACTTATTTCTCAATGCCATCATTTTTCTCTGCCTAGCCCAGTGCCAGCCACGATTGTCTTCACCCTTCACCCTGACCCTGGTCTCCCTCATCCACTCTTGTCCCTCTATTTTTTCTCCACTTTGTCCTTTCATCTAGGTAATATTTTCAAAATGCAGATCTGACCAGCCTGATCATGCCCACCTGCCCCCTAAAATTCTTCAAGACTTTTTGTGGCTCATAGAATGAAGTCTGTTTCTCAAGCTCCATCATTGTGCTATCTTCCCAGCTACACAGACCCTGCAGCCCTCCGATGTGCCATCTTCCCTCCCCGCACAGGGCCTTTGCATACGTGATTTCCTCTGCCCAGAACATGCTTCTCTGCCCTTTGACTGACATCTATTCATTTTTCTTATCTGAACTCAACACTTTCTCAGGGAAGTTGGCCTCTGCTTCCTTCTTAAAGTTAGATTCCCCGGTCATAGGCTCCCATAGACTCTGTTTCTCATACTAAAGTTGCAAATTTAACTTAATTAATGGGTAATTTTTTTTCTTATCTACCAGATGCAAGGGTAGAGTCCATGTCTATTTTTGTTTTTGTTTGTTTGTTTTTGTGGTGCTGGGGATTGAACTCACGGCCTTGTGTGTGCTAGGCATGCACTCTACCACTGAGCGACATCCCCATCCCTTTTGAAATTTCATTTTGATGCAGAGTCTCACTAAGTAGCCCAGGTTGGCCTCAAGCTTGCAATCATCCTGTCTCAGCCTCCCACACAGCTGGGCTGTTTTTCACTCACTGTATTTCTCAGTGTCTGTTACAAAGCCCCACATGTGGCTACCGTTTGCTAAATATTTAGTGGATAGATAAATGCTACATGGCAGTTAGAGATTGCCCTCTGAAACAATAAGACCTGAGTTCACATCCAGACAAGGCAAAAACAGTGCACTGTCAAAATCTCTGTTTTCTAGTCAAGCATGGTGGCGCAGACCTGTAATCCCAGCACCTTGGGAAGCAGAGGCAGGAGGGTTGCCAGTTTGAGCTGAGCCTGGGCACTTAAGCAACTTAGCGAGACCTTGTCTCAAAATCAAAACCAAAAGTAGGCTGAGGATATAGCTCAATGTGAAGGCTCTGGGCTGGTTTCCTAGTACTACCAAGGAAAACACCCACCACCACCACCACCACCACCACCACCACCAAAACCTTCCAGTAGGATTGGTGTGTGGAATAACTGTCTCAGTCCATTGTAAGTGATTAGAGCAGCGCTTAGCACATAGTGGGTGCTTAAGAAGGTGGGTGTTCATATTTCTTGCTCTGTAAAGTGGAGATAATAAAACCTACCCCACAAGGCTGGTCTGAGGATCTTACTAATAACAGTGTCTTGGTAAGTGCTATGGAATCTGTTTTCCTTTCAAGGGAGAACCACGGGGATGGGACTTTGTTGAGTGCAGTTCACTTGTGGTTTTCCATATTGATTGCTCACTAGAAGTGGCTTCAGGGAAAGGAGTATTAAAACCAGAAGCAATTAAGGACTGAGAACAACCAAAGAGGGATGACACAGCCTTTGGGACAGGTCCAAGCGCAGGCTGCCGCTGCCCAGCTTGCCGCTTTCCTCCAGCTGCTGAGACAGTGGATGCCAAGCACCCTTATGGAGTCAAGCCTTCCTGGGAAGGAGCCATCAGTGCTGGGCATGTGTAATGATTAATAACCTAAAGATGTGATGTATCTACCCAACCACTGTGTAAGGATTCTAAATTCCTGTCATGTGTCATTATGGAAGCTACAGTGGTGAACTAAACAGATATAGGAGCTAGAATCTTATAATAATAATAACAGCTATCGTTATTAAGCAGTAACTACGTTCCAGGCATTCTGCTAAATCCTTCACCACCCAGTTCTTTCAATCCTTGTATCAATATCCCAGAGAGTAAAGTACTATTATTATCTCCACGTTCCAGTAATGAACATGTAGTTCCTTGGGCTAAGTAACTTGCCCAAGGCCAGAGTCAAGATTCAAGTTTACAACTTTTGTGCTTTCCCTTTTTTCTTTTCTTTTCCTCTTCCTCTTCCTCTTCCTCTTCCTCTCCCTCCCTCCTTCCCTTTATTACTCCCTCCCTCCCTCCTTCTCTCTCTTCTTGGTTCTGGGGATCAAATCCAGTGTACCCTATCACTGAGCTACATCTGCAGCCCTATTTATATTTTATTTTGAGACACTGTCTTGTTAAGTTGCCCGAGCTGGGGCCTCAACCTCCCAATCGGCAGGGATTAGAGGAATGTGTTATCATGCCTGGCAGTTTTGTGTTGTCTTCTTTCTTTTCTTTTCTTTTTTTAATTCTGGGGATTGAACCTAGGGTCTTCAAACTGAGCTACATCCCTAGCTCCTTTTACTATTTATTTGTTTAGATACAGGGTCTTGCTCTGTAGCCAGGCTGGTCCTGAGCTCACTATGGAGACCAGGCTGGCCTTAAACACACAACAATCCTCCTGCCTCTGCCTCCCTTCCAAGGGCTGGGATGACAGATGTGTGCCACTATGCCTGGCTTATGTGGTGCTGGGGAATCAAACCCAGGACCTTGCGCTTGCTAGGTAGGCAAGTGCTCTAACCATTGTGATATTCCTCCAGCCTCTCATTTTTTATTTTGAACAAGGTATTGCTGAGTTACTAAATCGCCCAGGCTGAGCTCAAACTTACAATCCTCCTGCCTCAGCTTCCCAGGTGCTGGGGTTACACAGATGTGTGCCAGTATGCCTGGCTCAGTTTTATACTCACTGATGATTCCATTCTGCCTGTCCCCTTACTCTCCTCTCTCTCACAGAGGTTGTTTATCAAAGTGTTTCCATCCCTCTCTGACCCTAATAATAATCCTACAAGGTGAATAGACACGTAGAGAAAACTGGGGCTCGGAAAGTCTAAGTGACTTGATCAAGTCCTGTTCCCATCAGAAAAGTGGCTCCCCACTCCCAGCTGGGTCAGGGACAAGGTTCACAGCTGTGTTCCTGCGGGGTGCCCAGAAGAAGGCATGGGAAGAAGATGCTGCCCTCTGGGCCCCAGGCCGGTGCTGGGCGTGCAGAGACACGGGCCTACCTTGTGCACCCAGTCCTTGCAGTCATGGTCCTGCATGCACTTGTCCAGCGCCCCAGCTGACAACACCAGCACGAAGTTGCGGGCACCCATAACACTCTGAATGAGCTTGTCTTCAAACTTGCCAGCTTCTAGCTTCTCCACGTCGATGAAGACGCTGAAGCCATGCAGTTGCAGGTGCACCTTCAGGAGGCTGCGGAAAGGCCTGTATCACCATCATGGCGTCACCCGAGCCCCAGGCTGCCTGCCTGGCCCCTCTTACCTCGCCAGCTGGGAGCCTGAGTTCCGTCTGTAGCTGATGAACACATCTGGGGTGTCCCCGCCTGGCTTGCAGCTGGTACAGGGCACTGGCGAGTGTAGCATTTCTGAAGCCAAGAAGAGGCAGCACGGTGAGGACGGCCCCTCCCCACCACTCACTTGAGGTACACCTGTGGTGTCCTCTGCCCACCCAGCCTTCTCAGCCCTGCCTGGGAAAGGGTCACGGAGGGGGAGAGATGGAGCCTATAGAAATGAAGACCACGACCCTTGGCGAGTTGTTCTCAGAAGGCAGGCGCTATGTTTTAGGGATACTGTCGTATCTCCAGCTGTGCTAGCTATGAGGAGCTGCAGACCTGCACAGCCAGCTGCGCACAGGCCCTCATACTCAACCCAGCCCAGACCTTCCCCTCACCCCCCTTCTTAATTCCCACCAGAAAGCTATGCATCAGCCTCAATTTATTCATCTACCCAATAAATACAAGTTGGTTATGGTGGTGCGTGACTGTAATCCCAGCACTCTGAGAGGCTGAGGCAGGAGGATCCCAGGTTTGAGACCAGTGTGGATGACTTAGTGAGACTCTGTCTCAAAATAAAAAGTAAAAAAGTGGCTGGAGGAATGGCACAGCTGTTAAAGCACTTGCTAGTAAGCACAGGCCCTGAGTTAGATTCCTTAGCATCACATAAGCTGAGTGAGGCAGTACAGGCCTGTTATCCCAGCACTTGGGAGGCTGAGGCAGGAGAATTGCCATGAGTCCAAGGCCAGTCTGGGCTCCATGGTGAGTTCAGGACCAGCCTGGACTACACAGCAAGACTCTCTCACAGTAAATAAATAAAAACAAAAAAGAACTGAGGATATAGTTCAGTGCAAAGGCCCTGAGTTCAATCCACATCATAACCCCCCCATAATCAATAAATACAGTTGCTCCTTGTCTGAAGATAGGTTTCTATCCCGATAAACCCATCATATTTTAAAAACTTCATAGTCAAAAATTCATTTAATAAACTTAAACTACCAATTATCACTGCAGCTGCCTACCTTAAATATGCTCTAACACTTGCATTAGTCTACAGCTAGGCAAAATTATCTAACACAAAATAAAGTATTGACCATCTCACATAATTGATTGAATATTATTTTGAAAGTAACAAGCAGAGCTGTTACATGTTTCACACAATCAAAATGTTGAAAATTTTTTATTTCCTGAGCTTCTGCTGTGTGCCAGAGTTCTCCTCAGGGCTTGGCATTGAGCCGTGAATGAAACAGGTAAATTGCCTTGGTACAGCTGACGTTCAGTGCTCAGTATCTGGCACCCAGGTACCATTCTCTGTGGTTTTTTTTTTTTTTTTTTTTTTTTTTTTTTTTTTTTTTTTTTTTTTTTTTTTTTTTTTTTTTTTTTTTTTTTTTTTTTTTTTTTTTTTTTGAGACAGGGCCTTTCTCTGTAGCCCTGGATGGTCCTGAACTCACTTTGTAGCACAGGCTGGACTTGGACTCAGTACAATCCTCCTGTCTCAGTCTCCTGAGTGCTGGGATTACAGGCATGGAGCTTTATGTGGTGCTGGGGAACTGAACTCAGGGCTTTGTACTTACAAGGCAAGTGCTTTAACCACTGTGCCATTCCTCCAGCCCCTCTCTGTGGATTTGACCTACAAATATCCTGCACTCCAGCCCCAGGGCCTTCTGTGCAGGTCCAAATGCCAGCCTCCTCCATGGGATCCCTGAGAGGCCAGCAAAGATCCTGCAGTCAAATCCATTTGCCACACCACTGGGGATCTCTCTAAAACCCAATCTGGACAGGTTATTGACCCCACTTAAAAACTGCACAGGCCTTACTGGTACTGGGGATCGAAACCAGGGCCTTGTCCATGCTAGGCAAGTGTTGTACCACCTTCTACCACTGAGTACACCCCAGCCCTAGAAATTATTTTGCCCCAGGACCTTCCCTTTTTGGAGGGCGGTACTCTGGAATGAAACCAGGACCTCTGTACTGACCTACATCCCCACGCCTTTCTAAGTTTTTAATTTTTAATTCTTTGAGACACAGTATCACTAAGTTGGTAAGTTACCCAGGCAAGACTCAAATTTGCAATCTGACTTGGTCTCCAAGAGTGCTGGGATTACAGGCATTCAGCACTATGCCTCGTCAACCTCCCTATGGAAGAAGAAGAAGAAGGAGGAGAAGGAGGAGGAGGAGGAGGAGGAGGAGGAGGAGGAGGAGGAGGAAGAAATAATTCTGGTGTTTTATTGGGAGCTACAAGGTAAAAATGGTGAAAAGTGACCTAACATTGACACAAAAGAATGGAGTAACAGCCCAGTCCCCTGGGCCATCAAGGTGTTTGGCACACAAATGCTAAATCAGTGGGTAAAGTGAAAAGGACTCATTTTCCTATGATACTCAGATTTAACACCCACAGAAAATATTTGTCTACAAATAAAGCAGAAAAGCTTGGCTTAAATTACAGTACTGTCACCTCATGGCTTTTATAAACTTGGGAAATATATTTAAAAATCTTTAAGTCTTAGTTTCATTATGCTTCAAATTAACACCTACAATGGAAATGATCTGTATTTTTTTATTTTGATGGAGTTTACACTGGGGATTATGTGTTTCAAAACTCCTCCAACTGGGCACTTTTATTTATTTTTTTTTTAACTTTTTAAAATGCCTCTTTAGAAGTTTTTTTTTTGTTTGTTTATTTTGGTTTTTTTTGAGACAGGGTCTCTTTCTGTAGCCCCTTTAAAAGGATTTTTTAAAACTTGATTTTGAAAAAATTTAACATTCATTGTATAAGAAGGTTGAAGGTTTTGGGCTTTTTGGGGGGAGGGTGAGGAACTCTACCACTGAACTACCTATCAGCCCTCTCTAAAAATTTCCTTTTGAGATAGGTTCTTGCTAAGTTTCCCACGTTGGCCTTGAACTTCCAATCCTTCTGCTTCAGACTCACAAGTATTTGAGACTATAGATGTGAGCCACCTTGTCAGCTAACATCTTTAAAATGTAGTACAGTACCTGGTATGTAGTAATTGACAATAAATAATACCTTAATAGTAAACTAGTAAATGAAATAAAATTAGTTAATGAGGTTTGTCAGGGCCCTTGACATCACCACAAACCCTGCAAAACTCGTACTTTGTGAGCTGTTGGCCATCAGGATAAGTCCCCTGAGTGCCACCCACGTCCCGTGTGTGCACCCCATGCACTGTCCTACCCCCACACTGGTACAACTGCCCCCTCTGTCTGAGCGGCCCTTCCTGCGACCCTTCTCCCACACTCTCTTCTAGTCCTGGTGGGCATCAGCATCCCCTCCTCTCCTAGACCAGGCAGGAGGGAGGCAGTGCTTCCTCCGGGTTCCTACCGGAGTCCTGAGCAAGCATCCCCCAGGACACCTGCCTTACTCAGACCTGGTCGCCTGCCTCACACTAGGAACCTCTCGGCGGCAAAGTACAACATACTCATGTTTACAGCCTCGGAGACCAGCCGGCCCAGAAGTGCTAGATCACCCCCAGGGAGGCTTGGGCCTCCATCTAGTGTCTCCCTTATTCCTCAGGCGCGGGTTGGCTGGGGTGGGATCCCAGGCCGGGAGCTGACCTCGGGCAGCAGACAGGATGCGCGCACGGTGCACCCCCAGGCGGATACCACAGTCCTCCAGCAGCTGCTGATCAGACACGCGGTGCAGCAGGGAGCGGTCCAGGCCGCAGCTGACCAGGCCGTAGGTGTACTGGCGGAAGCGCGGGTCTAGGCTGCCCAGCCAGTCGGCCAGGTTGCTGCGGTCGCAGGTGGCATAGTTGGCGAAGGTCTTGAGCTCTGTGAGTTCCCTAAAGAACCTGCACGCCACAGAGGAGAAGACAGAAGCTCAGGTCCTACCGCCAGCCTGACTGGTGGTGGAGGAACCGTGAGATCTAGAGGGACCGGCCGGCTGGGGCGGCTGTACCTCTTGCGGGTGATGGCTGATTTCATGTCCAGGTCCGTCTGCAGCTCCTCCTCCGTAAGCCTCAGAAGCAGGTCGCCATCTACCTGCTGCTCCTGAGGGAGGGA
This sequence comes from Ctenodactylus gundi, assembly GCA_004027205.1. NCBI lineage: Eukaryota > Metazoa > Chordata > Mammalia > Rodentia > Ctenodactylidae > Ctenodactylus > Ctenodactylus gundi. Next base: position 128,455 of record PVKB01000668.1, read on the forward strand.
TCAGGTGTGAGAAGGGGATCTTCTCATCATCCCTCCGACTACCAACAAAGATGTAAGGAGAGGGAACCGGAAGTGGCAGTGAAGAAACAGTGGGCCCCAGCTCAGGGATGAGGGTGGCCCGGGTCAGGCTTCCCACCCACAAAAGGCTACCATGGCACCAGGGTGCACTGGCCAGAAGGGGACGTAGGGGTCTGTCCTGGGGCACCCCGGCTGCCTATGGCCCTTGGGATGCGCTCGCTGGGACTGGAAGGAGGCAGTCCCCTGCGGCTCTACCCGGAAGCTCTCGCAGTACTGGGAGAAGCCGATCTGCTGCAGCCAAGTCTGGACCTCCACCTCCTTCCAGCTGGCCACACAGGGCTGGATGCGCCTGGGCACCTCCTCGCCCAGCAGGCGCAGTGCGCGCTTCGCCAGCGCCGACGTGGTGCCATTGGTGGAGTAGGAAACAAGGCGTTTTAGGCTCTGGATCGCACCGATGTCACTGAACACCTGGAGAGAGGTGGGGAATGGATGTCCAGGGCCCACTAGTCCCCCAAGACTCTGTTCTCCCTGCTGAAAGTCCCACGCTCTGCCCTAATCAAGTAAGCAGAGCTGTTACTCAGGCCACTGGACTATGTCCCCTTCCCCTCCCCAGCTTCCATCTGCCCGGTCTGAGCTCTCGTAGGGTGCCAAGCTGCACAAGGAGCGCCAGTTCACCCTTCCCGCTCACCCCACACACCCAGCAAGGCTCTCACACCTCTGTGCTCTACCCTTGATGTTCTCAAGCCCTCAATTCTTCCAGCCTTCTCCTGGGAATCCTACTTATCTGTGGGAACCCAAATTGACTAGAACCCCCTGCCATGCAGCTTTGATTCCTCCACAGGCTGGCCCATACTTCCAATTAAGACTCATGCCTCTCTCTGAAGGCCACTGTCACTCGTTGTAAAGCCACTTCCATTCCAAGCTGAGGGTCTGTCTCACCACGGGAGCCCTGTACCTGCTGCAGTGAAGGACACAGAGTAGGAATCCCACGCCGCTGTTGTACTGCGCTCAGCCTTGGTGGTGAACAGGTGACAAAGCTGGTGGTCAGGGCTGCTGCCCAGCCTACTCCTTGGGGTCCTCACCCCCTACTCCCCTCCAAGTCCCAAACAGCCTGATGTGCTTTTGCAGAAGTCCTGTCAAGGTCCAGCCCAGGACACAAAGAACCAGAAACTTCTAAAACACTGGCTGTTGGAGGAGGCCTCAGAAACTCCTAGCAGTTTCTTTTTGGTCTTTGGGGATGTATGAGACAGGCGACACCTCCCTGTAAGATAAGACTCCTCTGAGCACCCTAGGTGACAGGCAGCCTGGTGCAAACAGGGCCCTGAGGTGTGCACCTCTCCCTTACATCGGCGGTCACCAGTCCCCAAGGGATGCCCAGGGGGAGCGCAAAGGAGAGAGAGATTATTCCTAAAGTCTTATAGGGATAATCTTGAATCTGTAATGTTTAAAAAAACAAAATCATGAATCTTGGTAATGAAACTTTCCGGGGCAAAAACTGCAATTGTCCTCCAGCACCTTTAACTTTTCAGAGGATAAATATGCAGCCAAGACAGTGGTAAGGATGGAGTTCAATGGCAGAGAACTTGTCTAGCGTGGGTGAGGTCCCTGTTCAATCCTCAGTACTGCATGCACGCGCGCGCACACACACACACACACACACACACACACACACACACACACACGCCAGGTGCCCAATGTTACACACCAAGTTAAAGCTGCAGGCAGACTGTGATTTAAACACTGACTACAGTGATCCTTTCAGTCAGGTGAGAGTTATGTGGCTTACCCCCAAACCTCTGTCTCTAGCCACCATCTTCTTTCCAGACTCCAGACCTAAGCAGCTCAACTGCCCACGGAAGGTTTCCACCTGCACATCACTCAGGCACCTTGAATTAAACATGCCCCACTGGACTTACTGCTCTTCTCCCAAGGCATCTCTCCACCCAGCTTACTTGATCTCCAGGACTACCCAGGTTCACGGCTAGGAGTCACCCTCAGCCCACTGCTTCCCTTCTCCTGGACACCAAGTCCTAACTTCATCCTTTAAACACCTTTTGAAAGTTGTTTGCTTCTGCTGCTGGTAACACCCTGCTGACCTCTCTAAATTCCCAGCCCCTCGCCATAGCTTCCCATGAGGTCTCCTTGTTCAGTCTCTTTTTTTTTTTTTTTTTTGAGACAGGGTCTTGCTCTGTAGTTCAGACTGATCCTGAACTCCCTATGGAGCCCAGGCTGGCCTTGAACTCATGGCAATCCTCCTGGGGATAATAAGCACATGCTACCATGCCCAGCTAATTTTTATGTAGTTCTGGGGGACCTGAACCCAGGGCCTTGAGCTTGCTAGGCAAGCACTGTAATCGCTAAGCTACACTCCAGCCCCTCTAGTCTCACTCTTGCCAGCCCCCTTTCCACACAGCAGTCAGCGGGGTCTTTGTAGAACATGTGTTCCCTGCTTTAAAATCTCAGCTTTAACTCCTGCCTCTAAAAACCACGCCCAAAGTGCAGGTCTTGCCTTCCAGGGCATAATGACTTGATCTCGTCTTGCTCCGCCTAATTCTTAGGTGTACTTCAAGCCCCAAGTGACTGTCACGGCCTGTGGGAAGTACTCCCAGAATCCTGCTCACCCCGACCCAAGCGACCCTACAGCAGCACCTTGGTCTTGCCCTGCAGGCTCTTGATGGCAGCCTCTGCGCACAGGTAGAAAGCCCCGATGCACTGAGCTTCCAAGCGTGATGAGTCCAGCAGAGGCACGAGGTGCTGCAGATCGTCAGGGCCGCGGCCCTGGCTCGTGTCGCTGGCGTCCACCAGGCAGCGGGCGAAGCGGCCGGGATCCAGGGAAGCCACGAGCGGCTCCACAAGCGCCAGCGTGCCGGAACGCTCCACCTCGCGCTCCACCTCCTTGTTGGTGGCCAGCACGGCCACAGCCAGGCAGGCATGCAGCCGCAGCAGCTCGTCCTCCTTGGAGAAGGCCAGCGGGAAGAGCCACTCGGCGGCGCGTTTCTCCACCATGCGTCGCTGCGCCGCCTGGCCCCCGTGCAGCGCGCAGTTCGCCAGCGCCAGGGCGCAGTGGCGCAGGAGGGCCGGGTCTGTGCGGCGGCACCAGTACAGCACCGCGTCCAGGCCGCCAGCGGCCACCAGGCGCTGGCATGTCTCCTCCGAGTGCTTGAACATGTGCTCCAGGATGCCTGCCACACTCCGCGCCAGCTCCACGGGCTCGCGCTCCTTGGCCAGGTTCAGAATCACGCCCAGCCCGATGCGCGCCACGCGGTCCCTGCCAGGAGAAAGCGGAAGGCAACTGTGGGGCCGCCAGCCTAGTGAGCCCGGCTTGCTGGCTGCGACCCGGTCACTCAGCATTCTCCCTGCCTCCCACCCTCACCCCTGGCCTTGTTTTCTAATTCTGGACCTTCAATACCTTCCTTTAGCTCTCTACTTGTTTCCCCATCTCATAAATAAGACCATAATTTGGGCTGGAGATGTAGCACAGAGGTTAGAGCACTTGCCTGGTAATCACAAGGCCCTGAGCTCAATTCCTCAGCACCACATAGCCAGGTGTGGTGGTGCACACCTGTAACCCGGGCACTCTGGAGGCTGGTGGAGGAAAATGGCCGTAAATTCAAGACCAGTATCTGGGCTTCATAGTGAGTTCAGGACCAGCCTGGACTGTAGAGTGAGACCCTGTCTTAATAATAATAATAATAATAATAATAATAATAATAATAATGCCTACCTCACAGGATTACTAGCAGGATTATTAAAACAATCCATACATATAAAGTGCTTGGCACATATTTGAAAAAAAACCTAAACACTTCAGCAAGTGTTACTGTCATTTGAAGTGCACTACACTCTCAGTCTTTTCTTTTTTTGGTTTGTGTATAGGGTTGGGGATGGAATCCAGGGCCTTCATACTGAGCTACATTCTCAGCCCCTCCCCCCTTTCTTTAAATTTTTTTTTAGGAAATTGAGAATTTATTTATTTATTTATTTTTGCAACAGGGTCTCACTCTGTAGTCCATGCTCATCCTGAACTCCCTGTGTTGCCCAGACTGGTCTAGAACACACGGCAGTCCTCCTGCCTCAGCCTCCCAAGTGCTGGAATTACAGATGTGTGACACTGTGCCCAGTTTATGTAGTGCTGGGGAATCGAAGTCAGGGCCTTGAACTTGCTAGACAAGCACTCTAACTGCTGAGCTATCCCTCCAGCTCCTCTTTTTAAATTTTAAGACAGATTCCCTCTAAATTGCTAAGTTGCCCAGGTTGGTCTCGAGGTTGTGAGCTTTCTGCCTCAGCCTCCCAGAGTGCAGGGACTGCCTGTGTGTGCCACCATGACTGGGTACTCGTAGCCTTGCCTTCAAATCTCTTCTCATTGTATGTCCTATGACTGGGGCTTACTTACTCATTCAACAGATACTTGTTGAGGACCTACTGCACGCTGTGCTCTGTGCCAGGGAGGCTGATGTTATAAGGGACAAAGCCTGACAGGAATGACCAAAATAACAGTGATCTGTCCTTGCTTCTAGCAGAGCCGGATGAGGTAATGGAGCGTTCCTGTTCCTCCCGTTGGGATGTGTCAGAGTCAGTGACATCTGAGAGTTCAGTGTCTGAGAGAAGAGCCAGGAAAAGGCCCTGAAGCAAGTCCAGAGATAAAGAAATGTCTACCTCCAGCTGGGAAAAGCAGCACATTGACAAGGGATTCATATGGAGATATACGCATAAATATTCAAATCAACAAGAAAAAGGGCAGTAAGTTCAATGGAAGATGAGCAAAGGACACAAACACAAAATTTACAAGCGAGGAAACCCAAAACATGAGCAAGAGATACAGTGATGCTTCATCCCATTAGTGGTCAGAGAGGCAAACATTAAAGCAACAGCGGCCATTTTCCACCTATTAGATAGGCAAAGCCAGAAACCAAACAGAAGAGAGGGTCAGTGGGGCACATGGCTACAGATGCCTGAGGCACTGCTGAGGAGGCGCAGGCAGCAGCTCTCAAGGACAATGTCACACAGATTAAACAGGGCACATGGGGCCATGATGCTTGCCACTTTGTTTTGTGTGTGTGTTTTGAAGAAGGGAGGCCATCGGTAGCAAGCCTAGGTGAGTGGTGATAATGGGCAGGAGCTCACTCTGGAGGATTTTGGAGCAGTAACAGGTGACTGAGCAGATAGTAGCAGTGTAACAGGCAGGATCACAAAGATCTAATAGTAAGGGGGTGGAGGTATTGTGGTTAGGATCTGGAGTGTCCCCCAAAAGTCTCATGTACTTAAATGTAAGGGATTGTCTATGGAACCATGTGCTGTTGGTAGATTGGGGACTAGTCTGGGCGGGTGGATTAAAGAGAGTGTAAGTTAGGATTAATGGCATGTAGTGGCCACACTTTCCACACCTGGATCCAGGAAGGGCTGATCACTGGGCGGAGACCTGGAAGGATATAGAAGCTGCTTCCTGCCTTCCTTGGACTAGGACTGGTCTCAACTAGTCTCAGCTTGCCTTGACTTGGCTTCCTGTTTGTGATGTCTTGAGAAGCTGCTTCCACCTCTGCCTCTGCCATGTACTTCCATTGCTGCCGGCCGCCCCTGAATGGACTGTGTTCTGAAACTGTGAGCTAAAATAAACCTTTCCTCCCCTAAATTTGTGGATGTTGGGTATTTAGTAACAGCAATGAAAAAGAAACTGAGACGGGGGTAAGAAACAAATACGCTGTATAACAGAGCACTGTTGTGTCAACTAAAAACATTGGCACACAAAACAAGAGTAAAGATTTTACCAAAATACAGACAGAAAGATACACACGAAATATTGTGCAATTGCCTCTGAGGCCAGGTCCGAAGGACATTGGGGGTGTTAGCCAGGAAGAGAAGGGGGGACCAAGTCTAGACAAAGATGTATATGCAAGTGCTTGGACGTATTGGAGAGTTGGTGCTTGTGGAGAGCAGCACACCTCCCCAGGGGCATAGGCATAGGGTTCAAGGGGAGACATCCATTCTAAGGGTCTTTTCTGACAACTCAAGGCATTTGTCTTGATAGCATATAGAAACTTTTTAGGAAGGAGAGGGACTGGTTATGTGTGGGTTTTAGAAGCTTGCTCTGGCTACTTAAAGGAGGACAGATCCAAGAGGAGCCTAGAGACCAGCAGAGCAGGCAGGAGAGTTGCCAGCCTCCAGGTGCCCCGTCTTACTGACTTTAACAAATGATGTCTTCCCCAGGTAATATACTCTCAAAGATTTTGAGGCCCAGCCAGCCACAGTTCTTGCCTCAGGGCAGCACAATGATTGCAGTGCCTGACTTTGTGCTCAACGCAGGATCCAGCTAAGTACAGAACAGGCCAGAAAGCCAGCCAAGTTTTGCTGAGCTGGCCACTCAGCTGCTTATCTATAAAGAAGCAGATGGGTTCTGATAACGACTGGCCCAATGAGAAAACAAAGGTCAGAGAGGTTACATGACATTCCCAGGGTCACACAGCTTCTGAGAAGTATAGCCAGGATCTGAACTCAGGTCTGTCTGTCTCATCTAATCTAAAACTCTCATTTTCAGAGGATGAATGGAAGGGCTCTCATAGGAACATAAATCTAGACGTAGGACTTTATTCTGATCCCCATCTGTCATCATTTTTCCTTATATGCCTGACACCTTTCTGAAGTTAAACTGTATGCTGGTTGCCACAACTGTGGACCCAGCTCCCAAATTTGCAGTCTGGGAGGTTGTGGGTCTTATGAAATGGGCACAGACTTTGCAGTCACACAGTTCTGGGTTCAGGTCCCCACTCCCAGAGAGGGAGAAATTGTATAGTATATCTACAACAAGCACGTACCCATAATATACATGTATGTGCAAGTGCATAAACTCTCTCTGAAAGGATATATAAGAAACTTGTTTCAGTGGTTTGCCTCTAAGGAAGGGACCTGGCTGGAGAGAACTTCTGGCTGCTTCCTTTCCGTATGCTTTTGCACTTTATGAACTTATGTGCCTATAGTTTTCTTTTAAAAAAAAACTCTCCCTCAGCTTATTCATTGCATACTACTGAGAAAGCTTTTCAATCTCTCTGAGAATATATTTAATACATTCATTATGGTTCTCTGATGGGAGTGGGCTGTGAATTTAGAGGTGGGCAGTCAGATGAGCTCTTGGTGGGTGTTGTGGGGCCAGGTCTGGAGAGTCCCTATCACGCTGGTATTGGCGAGGGGGGGGGAGGGAACTGTGATCTGTGCTCTTGGGCAAGGCAATGGGTCAGCAGCCCCCTGGGAAGAAAAGAGCTGCAAAAAGAGGTGGATACGCAGGCAGAAGATCTTTCTTTAAGGAGACAATCGATTGGGGTGGATGTAGGAGAAAAAGGTCTCCTAAACATAAATTTTTAGCATATCACCTTTCTTCTCGCTCTTCTACCTCTGTGCCTGGGCAGTGCAGGGTACAGAGACCCTGAGAGTTTTGGAACGGAGTTTTACCCGGAGAGGCAGGAAAAAAAAAAAAAAAAGCACTATCCTCTGTCCTTGGTGCTGAAGCAACACAGGCATGAGTGCCTCTGTTTCTTGGGACTAGAGATTTGGTTAGTGACTCTCTGATCCAAATGAGGATTGCCATTTAGCTTTGAAAAATACCAGTACTGTTTACATCTTGTAGCCAACCTGTTCCTAGGGCGCTGGTTGCACCCAGTCTCCAAGGGTTCAAATTATAGCTGCCCCGCCCTACATATCAAGCCCACACCCACCATACCCATGAGCACCCTCTCCATTTATTCGCCCTATGAATCCAGGGCCCATCTCTATCAGGGCACTTGACGTTAGATGGGAAGTTCATGACTTACTAAACAAGTAGGATCCATTCTGGTTTCTAAACCACTTCATTCGTGCCTTTTTTTTTTTGAGTTGTATAATTTCCACTAACCATACGGTGATTTCTGTTTTTGAAAATGACAAGAAAAACACCCCTAATACAGGGATGGCTCAGCGGTTACAGTGCTTGCCTAACAAGTGCTATGTCAAGCACTAAGTACCAGAGTTCAATTGCCCAGCACTACGTAAACCAGGCATGATGGCGCACGCCTGTAATCCCAGCACTTGGGAGCCTGAAGCAGGAGGACTGCCGTGAGTCCAAGGCCAACCTAGGCTCCACAGTGAGTTTGGGACCAGCCTGGGCTGCAGAGAAAGAATGACTCAAAAAAAATCATTAACCCACTCTCATCACATTTATCACACCTTTGTAGGCTGCATGAGATGCAAGTGTCTCTTTCAAACCCCTTAAACTCAAGGAGCCTAAGAATTGAGTGAGATCTTGGAGTGTGACAGCCTGCTCTGCTCTGGCATCAGAGGACAGAGGAAGTGTGACCTTAGGGGTCTGCATACTCCAGAGGAGATACCAAGAAGCATGCAATTAAAAAAAAAGCAAGTACGCTCACTTTGACCTCACTGTGTATGGCTCTGTGTGGGTAACGGGGAACAAGCTCATAGTTTGGTAGTTTGGTCCCTGCCCAGCTCTGTGCCTCAGTTTCCTCTGTCCCTACTCATTCATTTCAGCATCATAAGGCTTTCTGTTCCCAATCAACAGCTGCAGAATGAGATCGTATTTGGTCGGGAGAGAAGGTGGCAGAGAAGGCGCCCAGACACACGGAGCAGAAAGCAAGTTTGGGGGACACTGGCAATAGGACTCTATTCTTATTCACAGAACCAGGTGCAGCGCCTGTCCCACGGCCTGATTTCGCTATTCCTCTCCTAGTCTCCATTTCTTTACCCCACCAGACCCGGACGTGAATCCTCCCTGTACCGTTAGTTCACCGTGTGACGCTGGGCTCCACTAAACTTTCTCGACTCTCAGTTTCCTCGTTTGTAAAAGGAATGCGCTGATTCCTAAAACAGAAGTGCAGCATGGGGACTTAGTAAGGGGAGCCAGGCAAAGGTGGGCCCGGACGAACAGGAGCGCCAAGCCCTAGACCGTCCCGCCACCCACGCCACGCGGCGCGCCCCCAGCCCGCGCCCTCACCGGTTCTCAGCCACCAGGATCTGCTCCAGCAGGCGCGCGGCCTGCACGCGCGTCTCCAGCTCCGGCGCTTGCAGCAGCCGCAACAGCAGGTCGAGGCCTCCATCCAGGCGGATAGCGTCGCACAGACCCTGGGCCACCTCGCGGCCCACCGCCGGGAGCAGCCAGGCTTCCTCCACCAGCTGGAAGACCTCGGCTAGGCCTGCGCCTACGGCCCGCGCGGCGCCAGCCTGCTTCAGCGCCGACAGCGCCTGCTGCAGCTCCGGCAGGGCGCGCTCCAGGGCGCCCTGCACCTCGGCGCCCGCCCCGGGCGACACCTCGCGGGGCCCGCGGCCTCCCTTCGCCCACCACGGGCCCGCGCCGCCCCCTCCGTCCGGCCCGGGCACCGTCAGCCTCTCGGCGCTGGCTCGGGATCCCGACATGGCGAAGAAGCGGCACAACTTGTGGGCGGAGAGGAGCAGAGTCAGGACCATGGGCGCGGGGGAGCGGGGGACATTCCCCGCCTGCGCGGGCGGGGCCGGGCGGAGCGACCCCGACCTCTGAAAAAGGGAGCTGGAGAGCCGGCGGCGGGGACGATGTCCACGGTGGAGGGGATACAGAGAGGAGTGCCACTCGAGGGGCAGGCAGGACTTTGGGGGAGGGGAGCGCAGGCTGGGACGCAGCAGTTAAGGACAGGGATGAGAGCCCAGATGCCCGGAGCGGGCGGAAGGAGCCGGAGGAACTGGCCGGAACAAAGCGCGGCTCCAGCCGGGGCTCGGCTCGGCCCGCAGACGCGCTGCAGCAGCCACGCCCCTGAGCCGCGGAGTCCGCGAGCCAAGCCCCGCCCTCCGGGCCCGGGCCCCGCCCCCCGAGCCGCAGCCCCACCCCAAGCCTCCTTCAGCCACACCCACTTCGGGCTCCGCCTCCCAGCCCGGCAATTGCATCTGCTTGTCTTGCCCTGGATGTGGGGACAGACCTCCGTGACTTGGAGCAACACCGCCAAGTGTGCACCGCTGTTGGCTGCCGCAATCACAGTAACGATTCGGTTTTGTTTTCAGGTCTGGGAATAGAACCCAGGGCTTCATGTTAGGCAAACACTCTGCCGTTGAGTTTTTATCCCAGCCCCGGCGCGACTCTCGGAGCCCTTTCACGCCTCTTTCTCGATTAAGCCTCACAATACGCCTATGAAATAGGATTACGGCTCCAGGGGGCTACGAACGCCCACAGAAAAGAAACTGGCCAAGGGCACACGCCCCTCTGAGTATGTCATCGGGAAGCCTGGTTCTAACATCACGAGTCTTAGCACCACCGTTCTTTGTGGTTTTGAATAGGAAAAAAAGTTCAGACAAGACACGTAGGCCGTCATCCAGAGTAAAGTCGGTGTTTACCGCAAAATGATAGATTCTCAGAGCTCAAGACGGAAAACAGGGAAGCAGGAAGACGAGCAAACACGAAGGAGGCAGGGGCACGAACCAGGTCTCAGGCTCCATGAGCTAGGCCTTTCGGGAATATCCTTTCCTCTCGCTGAGCTCATCGTTCTTTTACAAATAAAATGGGCTGTGTTCACCTCACTAAGTAGGTCCTTGTTCACTCCGTAGGTGGAAGTTTTCTGTGCAGTTCAAGATCTTGAGGCTTATTTTCCAACCACTCACCCATGGTCTGGATTTTATGTGAGCCTTGGAGCTTATCAGCATGCCTGGAGGATGGTACATTCTCTAGGGCTTTAAGTTTGAAATCACAGAGCCCGGAGGAAAGGTACAGTGGTTAGAGCACTTGCCTCGCAAACTCAAGGCCCTGGGTTCAATTCCCGAGTACCATAGAAACTCAGCGTGGTGACGCAGGCCTGTAATTCCAGCATTTGGTAGGCTGAAGCAAGAGAACTGCTGTGAGTCCAAGGCCAGCCTGGGCTACATAGTGAGTTCAGGGGCAACCTGGGCTACAGAACAAGACCCTGTCTCCTTAGCATGGAGGCAGCAAGGCAAAATCAATTTTCCAGTCTTTATTTGAGTACTGCCTGAGTCTTTGAGCTGGAACTACCATGAGAGGAGACTTAAGTTCTTAAGGATTATTAAGAGTGCGAAAAGCACAGGCTGGGGAGACCAGTCAACAGTCTTGTAAAACCCTCTACCACTAAAGTCCTACTTGCAAACCTGGTATGGTCAGTCCTGGCTTAAATGACAAGAACTATTTTCTTTCTTTTTTTTGAGACAGGGTCTCACTCTGTAGTCCAAGCTGGTCCTGAACTCACTATGGAGCCCAGGCTGGCCTTGAACTGAAGGCAATCCTCCTGTCTCAGCCTCCTGAGTGCTGGGATTACAGGCATGTCCCCCCCTCCCCCCCAGTTTATGTGGTGCTGGGGAATGAACTCGGGGCCTTGCAATTGCTAGGTAAGCATTCTGCCCACTGTGCTACTCCTCCACCCCAGAGTCGTGCAGTTTCTTCATAGTTTCCACTGCACTAGCTGAGGGAAAAGGAGGATATTCTTGATCTGAGTCATCCATCCGAGTGCAACTGTGGTCTAGGACTGAATGATATGATTTGTAGAATAAATACGAGACAGAAGGTGAGGTCTCACTGTGGGGATTAGACGCAATGTAGGCTCCGGAGGTTCAGCTGCTTGTTTGGCCCCTACGACAGCTCTTTGTGGCTCTTCTGTGGCTTCCTGGCTGAGGTCCCTTGCAATGAGCTCTGGCTATTTCAGCCAACACGTGGACAGCTTCTAACAAGGATGATATTTGACATCTGTATTTTGTAAGACTGATTTAGTACTAAGGTAGCCTCTTTCTTTCCAAATAGCAGTATAAGCATATGGCATTACAAAAACATATTTGGAATCAGTGTATATTGTGGCTCTACTTAGCTCTAAGGCAGGAGTCAAAACAATTAATCCAGCCAGTTGGGCTAATGTTCCAGGATCAGGGGTCAGACCTCAACATTACCTGTAAGACAAATAGTAGCATAGTGAGCTTGCCTTCTGCCATTTTTTACACGGGAGCTGTAACCAGCAAACCAGGTTATGTGTGAACTATCAAGGGGCTGGCCTTGTAGGCCTGGCTGGCTAGCACAAATCAGAGTAACATTATCAACACAACCATGGACCATCTCAGGGTTACTTCCCTTCTGGTCAGGATATCACATTCAGGATTAGAAAGCAAAGTAGCAGGAAAAGTTTGCTAGGTTGTGACTCTCCCAAAGCAGAGGATTTGAGGAGAGAGGCTTTTAGTTTATTATAAGCCTGTTGTTCCTGCTCCCAGGAAAGGGGAGTTTGATCATTATTGTCTTTTTGGTCAGTAGGCTATATCCCAGGACCCATAGCTGACAGTAGCTAGGTAAGCTTAGGAAAGAATGAGGCTGCTTTTGGTGCTAGGAGCTGTAAGATCTTGGGTGGCCTGCATAAACTCTGCTGAAAGAGGTAGGATTGAAACATACCCAAAGTAGCGGACATCTGGGACAGCAACTTTGAAATTGATATTCCTTCAGCTAGGAATTTAAAATATGAAGCAAATAATTTTGAATCTCTATTAGAGAAGGTCAACAGATGAATCACTATCAGCATTTCTGGAAGAGGTGACCATTGCCATGACTGTGGGGCTGCTACATAAGCCAAAGATAATTTGAGTCTCCATCTTCATTAGTGAATCTTGGCCAAGTAAAGCACTGGACATTTTGGCTTTATTAAGAAGAAATGGTTAAGGAGAAAATTCTTCCATAAATGATACAGAGGGGAAAAAAAGTATTGGTCACTAGAGTCCCACTGGTGAACATAACTGACAAGATTTGGAAGCCAGTTGTCCTGAATAGGAGTAAAAACAGAATAAGAGGCCTCAATGTTGGATATTAAAAGCAGCAAGAGAAAAACAGACATTGTTCTACCATGGCAAACCCATTTGAGTTACTGCAGATTTCTCAATGCAAACTTTAAAGGTTAGGAGAGCCTGGAGCAATCTTTAAAAGACAGCAAATGTCAACCCAGATTGTTGTATCCAACAAAATTATCCCTGAAAATTGAAGGAGAAGTAAAAATTTTTCATGACCAAGAATCCCTAAAGAAATCTGTGAACACTAGACCAGCCTTGCAGGAAATACTTGAAGGAATCTTTGAGAGAAGCAGAGAGACAAGCAGAACCAAAAATATGGAGGAAAGGAAACACCTAAAGACAAAAAAAAGATTGATATTTGAGTCATTTGATTGGTATCCTAAAACAGTACCAGCTTTCTCATAAAATCTGTGAATCTTCCCTCATAACTATTATTTTTAATAGTATATAAGTTTTCAAAACATAATTATATTCAACATAGGGAATTGGTATAAAATCTTTAAAAATATGTATGCATGAAGTTAGGGATGGATAGGTAGGTAAAATGATAAACCAAATCTGTCAAAATGTTAGCAATTAGTGAAATGTGAATAAATAATTTATGAAAGCTAAAAAAATCTGAAATACCAAAGCATGCCACTCTATCTATTGCTTTAAGTGTAGTATACATATGTGATATAGATTTAAGTGCATTTAATGTAGCAATTCAATATAGACTTTAGCTTGTCTAATGTAGCATGTTTTTTGAATGTACATTTACCTTCCAGAACTCAGATAAGGAATATGAAATTTAACTTCTTTTTCTTTCTCACATTTTCTAGGCTAATGAATTTCATTGTTATAGTTCTCTTCTCATGGGGACTGTTGGGTGAGTCCATGTTAAAGAATCTCAACAAAGATACAGAAAAAAGAACTTTTGGCAAATCATCCCAATAATAGGCTCTGCTGGATTCAGAGAAGAGGCATCAAGATTTGGCCACTGCAGCTCAGTCTAGGGGTGGGAAGCTGAGCTAAAGAGTGGTGATTAGAGTGATGAAGTGAGTCAGATGCAGAATATTAATTATGTTAAATATCGCATGGTTTCTCTGATTTGGTAAATCCAGAATACAGGCATTGTATAGAACCAAATGGATGGGACAGTGAGAGTTAGGGGTGTGGGGAAGATGTGGGAGGGCCAAAAATGGGGAGGGACTGTAAAGTTGATGTGATATATATATATATATACGCACAAAATACTCAAGTTCATTGTAAACATTATGTATTGCAGATACATTAATGAAAGTGGTGGGGAAAAAGGAGGCTTCATTGTTGAGGAGGAAACAGGTCTTACCTGTGACAGCCAGTGTTACCAGAGGCTCTGTCTTGCTGATAGTGATGATTGGGCAGGCATCAGCTGGAGCCCTGGGACTCTTAACATTTCAGGGTCAACCTGGGCTCTGTATCATTGTGACAGCAAGTCCCTTAGTGCCCCATTTTACTACATTTAAGGCAAAATGATGTCAGAGGACACACAGCATTAGAGCAGTCTCTTTTCCAGTGGCCCATCTGCTGGTAGACACGACCCTTATCAGTTAGTTTAGGCAAGAGCCGACAGATGACATTTGGTGGCTATGTGATGCACTAAGAAACTCCACATGATTTTGTCCTCTTGTTCTCGAGTAGTCATAGCTTCCTGTTTCTCTCAGTCTCTTCCGAACTTGCTTGTTGCTGGGACAGACTACCTAACATCTACAACTTAAGGTAGAAAAAGGTTATTTTAGCTCTCATTTCAGAGGTCTCTGTTCGTGGTTGGCTAGCAATGGTGGCATAGCAAAAGGGTCTGGCAGAGAGCATCCACTTAATAGCACAAGAAATCCACAGATTAACTCCCACAATCCAATCACCTTCCAAATACATGAGTCTTTTGGGGGACATTTCAGATTCAAACCATAACCGACTCTTTGTTCTTCTTCTACATTCAGATTATAAAATTATTATTATTATTCTGTGAGTTAGGGGACTGGAGGAAGAGCTCAACAGTTAAAGTAACTGCCAAGCAAGCACTGAGTTCGATTCCCCAGCAACACATAAGCTGGGCGTGGTGGCACATGTCTGTAATCCTAGCACTCGGGAGCCTGAGGCATGAGGATTGCTGTGAATTCAAGCCCCGTCTGGGCTACACAGTGAGCTCAGAACCAGCCTGGGCTACAGAATGAGACCTGGTCTCAAAGACAAAACAAAACAAACAAACAAAAAACAGAATTAGCAGCATTTAGTGGTAGCTCATCAGTGGAATTTTGAGTCAAAAAAATCACTCTTTGTAATTTCTTTCTAATATCTGGAGCTGACTGGGTAAAACATTCATATTTAAGGAGGACTGGACCCTCATAGGACTTAGGGTTAGTCATAGTGTGTTTTTACACAGCCTCCTTTAGTTGTTCGAGAAATGTGGTTATGTTCCTACTTGGGCCTTAATCAGTGGTAGCTAGTTTACATAATTTACTATGTTATTTGCCTTTTTAATTTACTCTCCTAAAATGCAAATTACAATTCCACATAGCATCAGGGTCATTACAATCCCTTTTAGGAGCATCTATTAGGGCAGCTTCAGGACCTGTAGGGTACTTGGAATCTAAACTATGTATGTCATTGGCACAACCTGTGATTCTTGGCCAGCCCTGGTGGCACAGGTCTGTAATCCTGGCACTTTGGCAGACTGAAGTGAGAAGATTCCAAGTTTGAACTTTGCCTGGGCAACTTAGAGAGATCTTGTCTCTAAATCAAAAATCAGAAAGAGGCTGGGGAAAAAAATTAGCTGGGGATGTAGCTCTGTGCAAAGGCCCTAGGCTCGATTCCCACTACTACAGAACAAAACAAAACAAAATAAAACAAAAAATACCCACACCTGGTCCTTACAGTTGCTTAGCACCTTCTTGAATCTGAATATTTGCCCTAAAATAACACTGATGGCCTTCCAAAACAGTCCATAACTATGAACAAAATGTTGGGCAGCTGCTAGGTATTTCTCAGAATCATCTGAAATATTTTCCAAAACTTGCTCACTTAGCTTTTTTTTTTTTTTTTTTTTTTTTTTTTTTTTTTTTTTTTTTTTTTTTTTTTTTTTTTTTTTTTTTTTTTTTTTTTTTTTTTTTTTTTTGAGACAGGGTCTCGCTCTGTAGCCCAGGCTGTTCCTGAACTCACTCTGGAGCCCAGGCTAACCTTGGTCTCAGGCAATCCTCCTGCCTCAGCCCTCTTACATGCTGAGATTACAGGTGTGTGCCACCACACCAAGTTTTATGTGGTGCTGGGGAATGGAACCCAGGGTGTTGCACGTGCTAGGCAAGTGCTTTAACCGCTGTGCCATTCCTCCAGCCCCTCAATTTGCTTTACATCCTGCATGGAGAAAGGGTGTTGAGTGCTAAATGATCTGAACTCACAGTAGCTCCTGAAGAGGGCACATGTGTGCTGGTGAAGCCATAGATTGGCTTCGGACATTCAATAAGCAGGAACAGACTCCTTTTTGCCTGAGTTGTGGATACTCATTCACCAGTGCACAGACTGATGTATACCATGTAGTATATACCAAAAGATTAGAACTATCTGGAGCTGGAGGAATGGCTCAGTGATCAAAGCCCTTACCTAGCAAGTGCTAGATCAAGCTCTAAGTACCTGAGTTCGATTCCCCACCACCACATAAGCCAGGAGTGGTGACACATGCCCTGTAATACCAGCACTAAGGAGTCTGAGACAGAGAGATTGCCATGAGTGCAAGGCCAGCCTGGGCTCCATAGTGAGTTCAGGACCAGCCTGGGCTACAAAGAAACAAAACAAAAAGATCATGCTAAGTTTATTCCATCTTTTAATGAATTCCCTTAATGAGTTCAGGACCAACCTGGGCTCACAGAACAAGACGATCTCAAAAAAAATTATAGTTGTCTTAGAATCTATTGGCCCATAAAAGACTTAATACATTATACAGAAAAAGTTATCAAACAGGATTGCATATCATGATAAAGTTAGCAGTTTTACTTTTTAAAAAATTTCCCTCATTTTATTGGTATGTGTATATGCGATACATAATATTTAATATTTTGTGCTCATACATATCGTGGCAAAATTACAAATCATATCCCTCTCCCTTTTGACCCCCCCATATCCTCCTTCTCCTAACTAGTTCCCATTAAGCCCCCCTTTTAGTTCTATGAAAGGACTGTGGTCTAAGTTTCTCATATTAGAGAAACTATTCAATATTTAACCTTGTGCTTCTGACTTACTTCACTGAGCATGATGGTCTCAAGTTGCATCCATTTACCTACAAAAGCATCAAACCTATCTGTCTTTATAGATGAGCAGTACTCCATTGTGTACATATACCACAGTTTATGTCTCCATTGGTCTGTTGATGGGTATTTGGGTGTCTTCTACATTTTAGCTATCGTTAGTTGTGCTGCTATGGACATGAGTATACATGTGTCTCTGCTTTGTAATGCTTTTCACTCTTTTGGAAAAATTCAAATAAGAGGCATCACTGTGCGGAAGGGGATATTTATTTCTAAACTTTTGAGGAACTTCCATAGTGGTTTTACCAGTTCACATCCCCACCAGCAGTGCATGAGCGTTCCCTTTTCCCCACAGACTCGCCAGCATTGATTGCTGTTTGAGTTCTTGATATACGTCATTCTCTCTGGGGTTAGATGGTATCTTAATGATGTTCTGGTTTGTATTTCTGTAATGGCTAAGGATGTTGAATAATTTTTTCATATATTTATTAGTCATTTGAACTTCTTCATCTGAGAACTGTCTATTCATTTCCATTGCCTATTTTTCAATCAGATCTTTGATTTTGAGGGGCTTATTTTTTCAGTTCTTTGTATATTCTAGTTATGAGCCCCCTATCTGAAGTATAGGTGTTGATGTTAGCAGAGATATTAATGGTACATCATCTTCTGACCAAAAGGAGTGCTAATTCCTAAACATGGTGGAAGACAGAACAGAAACTGGACAGTCTAGGAACAGAAGCCAGCAGAGAATATCAGGGAAATCTAGAGGAAAGCAAATTTCATAAACACAGCAGCCTGAAACATCAAACGTTAAGTATAAGTAAGTAAAAGCAAAACATAAGAGATGATCCAAACCTGGTGGCCCTTTCTCAAAGTCAAAAATAAAAATGGATTAGGGCTGTAGCCCCAAATAAAGGCCCTGGGACTTGATCCTCAGTAACAAAAAGAAAAGAAATCAGCGAGATAAACTTCATGGAAGAGAGGAGGAGGATCTGGGGAAGAGGGCAGATGGGGCAGAGGGAAGGGAAAAGGAAATTAAAAATGATTAATATGCAATATGTACATGCACCAATTCCCCCAAATGAATGTACTTATTTTATATCTTTCTAATACATACTAATAAAAATACATACTAATAAAAATTCTAATGAGGGAGGAAGAAAACAAAATAATTGCATAAACAACAACAAAAAGGAGGCAGTTGCACTGAATGAGATCTCAGGTTACATTTATATGATTCAATTGGTCTTTCAGGAATAACCGTTTCTTCTTCTGATGTCATTGTTCTTTTTTTTAATGTCACTGTTCTCTTAAAAATAAAATGAACTGTGTTGACGTACTTCAGAGGAGGTAGGTTCTTATTTACCCCTTTGGTAGATTTATTTTTCTGTTTAGTTTATTTTGAGACCTTGAGGTTCATTTTCTAACCCCTCGCCTATGATCTAAATTTTGTACAGGTGCCGGACCTTATAAGAATGTGTAGAGTGGGGCTGGAGGAATAGCACAGCGGTTAGAGCACTTGCCTACCAAGCAGTGAGGCCCTGGGCTCAATTCCCCAGCACTGCCTAACCTGTGTGTGGTGCCACAGATGGGTAATCTCAGCACTGTGGAAACTGAGGCAGGAATATTGCTGTAAATGTAAGACCAACCAGGGCTACATAGTGAGTTCAGGACCAGCCTGGACTATACAGTGAGGCCTTGTCTAAAAACAAACAAAAATGCCCAGAGGATGTTACATTCTCCTAGGCTAAAGTGTAAACCACAAGCTTGTATAGATTTTGTCTATTGCTAGTGATTAAGAAAGTAAAAGAAAAAAGAAATTATGTCTTATGCTTTTTATGTAGCCTCGAGCTCCCTGTATTCAGACATGCTAATGTCTCATTTTCTTCCTCTCAATTACACAATAGAAATCATCAGCTGAATACTCAGGATCACGTCCTCCATTTGGTGGGAAGGCTTCAGAAGCCCCCGGGAGTCTGAAATTGGACACAAAAACCAGTGGACATTGTCTGGGCAGAAGGAACACTCTCATGAAACTAAAAGTGTGCTGAATAAGCCCACTCTTAACATAATGTGGACGCTGAGGGTGGGGCAGAGTGACCTGACCAGGGGTGGTGAGTTACTGGAAGCCTCAAGACTCTAATCTGGTCCAATGTGTTTGTATTCATTGTTTTCTGTGCTGTGAAGACAAGCTTGGGGAGATCTACACACCCACAATGTGAAGTCAGATACAAAACTATCCTGTTATGATAAAGAAAACGTTCTGAGTTTATCTTACTGTCCTAAATACACAGTGGGTGGAAAATTCCCCAACAGGGATGGGCCTGATCAAACAATTCATGGATCAATAACCGTTTTGGGAATGAATCTGAAGCTACCTTAGGCTCTGGATATTTTGACTGTTGTAACTCATGGACTCTCTTAACACTATGAGTCAAGTTATTAGCCCCATTTTACTGAAGACTGAGATTCAGACGGTAAAACAATTTTCCTGTTCTCTATACCAGCCATGCTACTCCCTGCCCTGAGGTCCTGATGACCCTGAGTCTGTCAAGGATTCTATTTCACTGCTGTCCCGGGTCCATGGTTCTGGGACAGTGACCCTTCACTGTCACAGCCTCTAGAGCTGGGAAACTGGGGGTTGGGCTTGAGGCTGAGCAAACAAGAGCAACAGAAAGGGTGGTTCCTCTTTTCCACTTCCCTCTCTTCCTGTCTCATCTCTCTCTCTTCTTCCCACAAGCAGCAGAGCAGAACCTCCAGGAACTCAGAGCCCAGCTCGCCAGGCCTTCAGCTGGAGGCCACACCATGGCACCCTTGAGGCCCATTCTCATGCTGGCCCTGCTGGCATGGGTTGCTTTGGCTGACCAAGGTGCAAGAGGATACTG
The DNA here is from genome assembly GCA_004027205.1 of Ctenodactylus gundi. Taxonomy (NCBI): domain Eukaryota; kingdom Metazoa; phylum Chordata; class Mammalia; order Rodentia; family Ctenodactylidae; genus Ctenodactylus; species Ctenodactylus gundi. Next base: position 148,382 of record PVKB01000668.1, read on the forward strand.
GTGGCCATTTGGGGTAATGAAGGGTGGGAGAGGGTGGCCTGGGGCTTGGCTGTGCCAGCTAACACCCCCTCCCCATAGAGTCATGCAAGGGCCGATGCACTGAGGGTTTCAACGCGAACAGGAAGTGTCAGTGCGACGAGCTCTGCTCCTACTACCAGAGTTGCTGCGTTGACTATGTGGTTGAGTGCAAGCCCAAAGGTGGGTTCAGAGCTTAGATGGGTGGGCCTGAGGTCCCCTCTGCCACTGGAGACTCACTACCGCCCACTCTGCCTGCAGTGACTCGTGGGGATGTGTTCACTCTGCCGGAAGATGAGTATGGGGTCCTTGACTATGAGACTAGCGACAACACCAGCGACCATACAGCAGGCCCCTCCTTGAGCCCTGACCTGCAGGTCCAGCCTGAAAGGACTTCTGAGCCAGTAACCACCCTGAACCCTGAGGAAGAGGCTCCTATATCTGAAGCAGGCATCCAAGGGCCAGAGGTGGGGACTGACGGACTCGAGGTCACTGATCAAGGGATTTCTGAGTCCCCAGAAGAGGCGGAGCAGTGCAGTGGCAAGCCCTTTGATGCCTTCACTGATCTCAAGAATGGTTCCATTTTTGCCTTCCGAGGTGACTCCAGGGGACTGGTCTTGGGGGTAGGGGTCTGCCCCGGGAGCACCTCCCCCTCACAGAGCCTCCCCGCTTCTAGGCCAGTATTGCTACGAGCTAGATGAAACGACAGTGAGGCCGGGGTACCCCAAGCTCATCCGAGATGTCTGGGGCATCGAGGGCCCCATTGATGCTGCCTTCACCCGCATCAACTGTCAGGGCAAGACCTACCTCTTCAAGGTGCCAGGCGCAGGGAGTGAGGGGCAGGGAAGAGGGCATCTGGGATGGCTTGAGAGCTGATATGCCTACGGCCGTGGTGGGCGGAAAGGCCAGATCCAGGACTCTATAGAACTTGGGTGAGGCTCTTTGAGGACAATGCAGTCTGAGGCTGAGGTCAGCCACTTCAGGGTACAGGACTCTCCCTCTGTGCCCAACAGGTTGCTCCTCATCCCTTTCCACCTTCTTTGCCTCGTAGGGGAGTCAGTACTGGCGCTTTGAGGATGGCATTTTGGACCCTGGCTACCCCCAAAACATCTCTGATGGTTTCTTTGGAATCCCGGACAACGTGGACGCAGCCTTAGCACTCCCTGCCCATACCTACAGTGGTCGGGAGCGAGTCTACTTCTTCAAGGGTACTCGAAGGGTGGGAGGAGAATGGGAAGGCAGAGAGGAGTCTTGGTTTCCTTTTGACTCCCTGGAGGAGAGCCCTAGCATATGCACCCCTTTTGCCATGAGCTCCTAGCTTCGGCAGCCTCTGATCTCTCCAGCCTTGCTCAAGCTCACCTTCCTGATTTCCCCAGGGAACCAATACTGGGAATACAATTTCCAGCACCAACCCAGCCAGGAGGAGTGTGAAAACAGCTCCCCGTCGGCTGTGTTTCAACACTTTGCTCTGCTGCATTGGAACAGCTGGGATGACATCTTTGAGATGCTTTTCTTGGACAGATTCCCTGGTATGGGAGAGAGCAAGCCTTGCTTCTGCCTCGGAGGGCTGGAACTCCCGGGTAGGGATAGGTCTAGGCTATCTGGAGGGGACTGTGACTGTAGGGCTATCGATCAAGAGCTGTTTGCTCAGACTGGACTTTGCTTTTGTTGACCTTTAGGGGGAGGGTTGGCTTCACTTTGACCTCACACCTTGGACTCTGCCTAGCACAGCCAGCAGAAGGAGGGGCTGTGAATGAGGAGCCTGGGGAGATCTGAGAATTGGTGGAGAGCCACCAGGGATATGGCAGAGGGAGGCCACAGGAAAGAGCACTGGACGGGGAGCCTGTGTGATGGGCTCTGTCTCCACCTTGCTATGTATCCTTGGGCAAGGTGCAGCTGATGAACTCCAGAGGCCTTGTTGGGGAAGGCAGGGACTGGGCCCGTAAAGCCCCCAATTAACCCTTTTCTTGCCACAGGTAGTGTCAGAGGGCCCCAGTTCATCAGCCGGGACTGGCACGGTGTGCCTGGGAAAGTGGACGCTGCCATGGCCGGCCACATCTACATCTCAGGATCAGCATTGCACTCTCCCCAGGCCAGGAAGCAGAAGTCTAGGCGTCGCAGCCGCAAACGCTACCGCTCAGGCCGAGGTCGCGGCCGCAGCCGAAACTCCCGTCGGCCATCCCGTTCAGTTTGGCTGCACCTGTTCTCCAGTGAGGAGAGTGGTCTGGGAGCCTATAACTATGATGATTACGAGATGACCTGGCTTGTGCCGGCCACCTGCGAGCCCATCCAGAGTGTCTACTTCTTCTCTGGAGGTGGGAACCCCTGCCACTCCCAAGGCTGATCTTTCCTGGGTCTTGGTTGGTGGCCCTGGTCCCCATAAGCCAAACACAGCATGCAGACAGTGAACCATACAGCCAGGTCAGGAGGCCCTAGCTTGTTCACCTTCTCTTCCAGGGTGTTCTTCTACAGACAAGAGTGGGCAGTGCCAGGCTTGGTCTCATACATTCTCTCATGTCCTCTCTTTCAGACAAGTACTACCGGGTCAACCTTCGCACAAAGCGAGTGGACACTGTGAGCCCTCCCTATCCGCGCTCCATTGCCCAGTACTGGCTGGGGTGCCAGTAGGAGTCAGAGCCTGCACAGCTGGGCCTCCAAACCTCCAGCCTCTGATTCCCAGCCTAGTCCTCCTCCCAGTCCAATAAAGGCCCCTTGGCCCTGAGCTTAAGACTTCTGTCCTGTCTGGGGTGGCCTGGGAAAAGGAAGGGAAGATGAGCTATTGGGATCTGCTGAGAGGAGAAACAGAAGCTTGCTGTGTTCATCTCCTGCACTCAGGACTTCTCTGTGAACCAGGAAAGCTGGGGCTCGAGAGCTCATCTGAGAGCTGCCCTTTCTCCCCAGCTCAGCAGCACCTGCAGCTAAGCAGGTGCTCAGACCCTCTAATGACGACAAATGTCACGCTCCTCCCCTTGAGGCTTGGTTTACCCATGGGACTGACCAGCTTCTTGGAGAAGAAAAGCCAAGAGGTGGTGGGGGTCGGCCCAATTTTTCTGCCCATCCTTTTCTTTCACTTCTTCTTCCCTTCTTTTTCTTTCTTTATTGAGACAGAGTCTTGATGTGTCATTCAGGCTGATCCTGAACTCACAATGTAGCCCAGCAATCTTCCCACCTCGGCCTCCTGAGTGCTGGGATTACAGGTGTACACCACCATGCCCATCTTATGTGGTGTTGGGGAATCAAACCCAAGGCCTTGAGCTTGTTAGGTAAGCACTTTAACCACTGAGTTATTTCTCCAGCCTACCCAGCTATTTTTTTGACCTAGCAATAAATATTTTAATGTTTCATTTTTATGATGACAAATAATTTTCAAGTTTATTTCCTCTTTTATTTTTTTGTTAGCTTAAAAAATAAAGCTAGACAAATTGATACAACAAAGACATCACATCGCTCAGTTAACACTCCCAGCAGGTCCTCCTCCAACTTGCTGACCAGGCTGGTGGGCCAGGGGAGACTTTCTTAGGTACCACCGTCGTGAAGACAGACATGGGGAATGGGGTAAGGGGAGGGTTAAGGAAGAGGACAGGATCTTGAATCTGTATCTACTCACATTTATCCAGGACCAGGATGGGCAGAAGCCCCCAGGTCCCGGCTCCTGAGCTCAGGAGCCTGCCTCTTGGGAGGAGGGACGCTACCTACTCCTGCTGTCACATTCAAGATGAATCCTGGACCCTCAGCTTGCCTCCTTGGCTGGTACTGGGCCCTGCCCACCTCACATACTCCACTAGATCACGGCTGCCATCCCTGGACACCAGATGGCCTACAGGACAGGACGCTGGAGCATAACTGGGTGGCTCAGTGGGTGGGCAGCGTCGGTGGAAGGAATGGGTAAGTAATTTCTGGCCCCACTACAACACTTTTTGATTAGAATAGAGTACCATTTCAAATCTCTTCTACAAAACCAACACTCTCTGCAAAACCCTAAAGCAACCTCCCCAAAATTCAGCCACTTCATTCATGTCAAGACCTATACACATGTAAGCTGTTTTCTGTATTTTTTCCCATTAAATTTTTTTCTTTTTAATTTTTAAAAAATAAAATTTAGTGTTCACATCTCTATAAAGAACTCAGCCTGTTTCCGGAAGGCCTGCCTCCTCAAGTGAGCACCCTTCCTGATGCTCAAAGGTTCCTGGAGAGGCAGTGGCCCATGGAAGAGCAAGTCCATGCCTGGCCTGTATGTGTGGGGCACAGCTGCCACCTGGCTACTTCTCATGTGGTGCTGAGGAACTGAACATAGGGCCATGGGCATGCTAAAGCACTGAGCTACACCCTTGCCTCTTCTGACCATCTTAAGTCTGAAGCACAGTTAGCTTCTGAGAAACCTCTCATTGTGCATCCTCTAGTCCATCCTACAGTGGGCCTTTCTTTAAGGTCTCTGTTCTAAGTCTGGGGTTGGGTGGACAGTGAGATCGAGAGACAGAAAAAGGCAAAGAACTGAAATTTCTCATGCAACCTTTTAGCAAAGCAGCCCAGAAGACCTCCAAGGAGAATACTATAAAAGTAAACACCTTTCTTCCACCTTCAGTACTGTCTGTGGGACCCTCACCTGGTTCAAGGTTTGTGGACCTCAGGAAGCTATCTGGACTCCTGAGGGACAGAGTTTGTTAGATCCAGGCTAAGACCAAGAACAGCCCCAAGAGCAATCTGGTGGTGACATCTGTTCCCCAGCCCTGCTGAGAGTCAGGGGCTCCAGCGCATCTGCTATCCCCTTACCATTCATCTTATCCTACTAAGCTTCCCTTCCCAGCTCTCAGTTGTGGGACCGAACTCCACCCACTCTCCCCTCAGAGCAGGCAGGACCAGGACATGGAGGACTCAAGGGGACAGCTGAAGCCCCAGAGCACTGGAGAGAGATTTCTGTGGCTTCTTATGTCCCCTGGGAGGATTTTCATAGGGGAGTGCAGGCAAAGACTGTCAGAGGCTGAGGTTTTAGCAGAGGCTGTCACCAACTTCCCTCATGAAGCTCAGAGGGGCAGGGCCATTCAAACTTGCTCGAGTCAGACCCCCGCCAGCTCCAACCCTGCCCCTAATCTCTCCTTTACCCCTGGTCTTTTCAGCCTCGCTTTAGCTGAACTCTAAGCCTCTCTGCTGCTGGGGGCGGGGCCCAGCCACTCTGAGCAGCATAAAACACCCAGTGGATAGTAGTGGTGTGGGCACAGCCAGGACATGGCCCTCTGGCTTTCTGTCCTCTGCCAGCTCCATGGCCAGCCCTGTGGAGGCATCTCTGTCAGGTGATCTAGAGGGGAGAGGGTGGGCAGGGTGAGAAGAGGGCAGGGCGTGATGGGGAAGGTAGGAAAGAGTAGGGACCACTGTAGATTTTGAGGTTAGGTGGGGAATACCACTAAGAAAGCCAGGCTTGACCCCCTCCTGGCCCACAGGTCGTGGGCTGGGTCCCCACCGCAGAAAGAGGACCACTTTCAGCATTGGGCAGCTGTTGGAGTTGGAGCGCGTGTTTGCAGCACAGCCCTATCCTGACATTGGCACCCGTGAGTACCTGGCCCAGGTCACCCAACTGCCTGAGGCCAAGATACAGGTGAGCTATGACCACATCCTGCCCCCACCCCACCCCAACAGGACACGCTCACACAGCCAGCTCTGGGTTTGTCCTACATCCCCTTCTCCCTGGCATCTCGCCTTCAGGTTGTTTTCCCTGGCCCAGGGGAAGGGAGCTGGAGCCAGAATACACTTTCTTGTTTTCCCTACCAGGTGTGGTTCCAGAACCGCCGGGCCAAGAGAATCAAGCACAGGAAGCCAGGAGGCCTCAACTGCAGGCCGGAGTCTCCCCAGAGCTGCTATTCTCTTCCAGACACCTCCCAGAAACCCTGGGACCCCCAGATCCAGGGCCGGGCTCCACCTGCCCTCAGCACGGGTCAGTGCATCTCGGCATGTCCACAGTCTTCCTGTGTAGCTACCACTGTGGGTCCAGAACAGCGCTGGTTAGGGACTAAAGCTGCAGCTCCATGGGGACTGGCTGGGGTTCCAGGGGTACAACCTTCTTTGGAGGGAGCTACTCCTCAGATCTCACTAGGCAGCCTGTCTGACCTTATTTATGCCTCTGCCATTGTCACCAATGTGAGCCACTCCTAACCTCCACACAGAATTTGCAAGATCCCTCCTCTGCCTCTTGTAACCCAACCCAGCCTTCCTAGAACACATCAGAATTGGATCCCCTGTCCCCTCTACTTATACAATGGAAGAGAATTGAGCTCAGGGGGTCCTCCCTTCCATGGGGCTCCAGGCCAGCCCAGATGTAGGTTCCCTAGTGACTGATACTTGGCTTCTGCTACCCACTGCCCTGACCATTCCTGGGCATATGGGGCCCACTGTCCCAGTAGACCATGTTATCCCAATCTCCTGCCACACCTGGTTCCAACTTTCATCATAGCTGATGTCCTCCCTTAAAAGAAAGAACAGGGATGTTTGACATGCATACTGCGAAGTGGGCAGGGAAGACAGTAAGAGTCCTGGGCTGCAGGGGAATCACCCCTCTCCTGACCTCCTGTAACCTGGACAAGTTAATCACACTATGTATCTGAACAGGGAGTTACACGAATGCAATAAAACAAAAACAAAAAAAAAAAAAAAAAAAAAAAAAAAAAAAAAAAAAAGGAGCCCAGGGCTTAGGCTGCTTTAATTTTTCCAAAGATCAGACTGGCTGTCCTCTGACGTGGCTTGTGGGGAAAAGGGGACAGATCCAGGGTGGAGGAGGATGCAGCAGCATTGGATTCTGGTACCACTATCATCTGTAATACCAACTAATCTCTATTAAAGTCCAACTCTGTACCTTAATCTGGATTGCTGTGTGCTGCAAATGAACGGGACAAGGGCCATTTGCCTTGGAAATTTATCTCCATCACCTAATCCTTAATAGGGCCAGGTTCCACAGATTGCAGGTGGAAGGTATTACCCAGGCTCCTGCTGGGATTAGTGAGAGGGGATGGTTAACTGAAGGGCTTAGGGCTCTGACAGACCCTGGGGAGATGGAGCCTCTGTTAGCAGCCCCATCCTCGTCCCGCGCATGTCAGTTGCCTCCACCTTTGAAGCTCTTCTGCTTCAGGGAGAAAAGTAGAGTTCATGATCAGTCTGCATTGCATTTGAACTGTGGCTCTATTATGAAACAGACAACCCACTAAAACTACGTGTGCCTGAAGGGCAGAGATGATCAACACTTGCTTTCTCCCTGTATCTGGAATAATAATGTAGGTAGAGGGCTTCAGGTGGTGTGTGGCACATTATAAAAATTCAATAAACACTAGTTTCCCCTGCTGCTACAGAGGCAAGTGGGAAGGTCTCAAACTTGTGGTTCCCCTGACTTCCTGTCAAGCACTCACCAGGCCTGGCGTGAGTGGGAGAAAGCATGACATGCTGAGAGAGAGCAACTCCTCAGTGCCAAGAACTGGAGGATGGGCCACCGGATTCCTAACCCCAACCCTGCCTTTGCGGGAGGAACCCTCCCTGGCCATTTCCTCATTGTTCACTAGGTAACAGCTTCGTCTTTTACGCCTTTACCTCCGGACACTAATAGCAGTGCCAGGCCTATAGTAAAGGCTTAGTGTCACAGAAGCCTGCTGGCTTGGAAGGAGAGTCCACAAGAAGCTCTGTCCTAGTAAATGGTGAGGCAAGAGGACAGAGTGATCTCATTTCATTGTAAGATGCCCTAGGGTCAGGATCTGCTTGAGGAGATTCTAATAACATTTGGAAGCCTTCCAACCTAAATTCGGATATAAGTGTGCGCATGCAAGCTTGAGGCTATGTGGGCAGCCTGGAACATGGTACAGAGGCAGGAAGCACAGCCACGAATCCCCACATGGCTTCAGCGCAGCTTAACAGCCAATCCTTTGAAGTTCAGAGTACTACCTGGGCATGGTGGCACATGCCTGTAATCCCAGCTCTCGGGAGGCTGAGGCAGGAGTGCCATGAGGTGAAGGTTAGCCTGTGTTACACGGTGAGTTCAGGACCAGCCTAGACTACAGAGCGAGACCCTGTCTTAAAAACAAAACAAGCAAACAAACAAACAAATGAAAAAAAAAGTTCAGCATACCACAACACTGCAAAATATCACTTTTTTTTTTTTTTAACCTTTTTCCACAATCACAGAAACTGGCAAACTCTGTTAAAGTGTAATGGTCTACTCTGGGATGCATTCTGGAGAAAATGGCCTATGTAGGAAAACAAATACATTTATTTTTGGAAAAAAGAAGTTTACTGAACCAGTGAGGATATAACTTAGAACAGAAAAGCTTTGTAAAAAATCAAAGGCCCCAGGACAAGACAGTGTACAGTGAACAAAAAGGAAGGTAAGCCTATCAATAGGAGCAATCCCTACATAATCCTCAGAATTATGGAAAGCTTCACACTCTATCACAGATCTGAACTAATACACTGAACACAATAAATATTTACTGGATAAGTAACTAGGGCTAATAACCTTTTCAGAGCCTTTTATAGACAGACTCAATCACTACATCACTTGCCTAAGTTCTCAGAAGCTTAACATTATACACAGACACCAGGACAATGTAGGAATCTTTGGATCCATGTAACAGAGAAGGGTCACAGCTGGTCCTCTGATCTCTGAGTCTGTTTTGCCATCTAGAAAAGGGGCGTAATTCTGCCTCAGTTTCATCAACCTGTACCAAGCCCCTTCCCTTATTTGACGTTTGTCCTCTAGCAGTTTCCATTCCAGCATGGGCTGGAGAGAGCCTCTGTACTTGTTTGGAGACCTCTGTTCTCAATTACTGGCCTGCACCAAAGATATGTGGACAAATGATGATGACTGGTATGTGCACTCAGACAAGTCTGAAGTGGTCTGGTTTTCTGGGAAGGCCTGGATTCTGGTCCCAGCAGTGCCCAGAATGGGATGGAGATGTCAGATGGGCACTGAGTTCAGGAGAAAGTACCGAAAGACCAACTCTTCCAGGTTTAAAGAAGTACTGGCTGAGCCTCCACCACCACTCACTCTGGAAATTCACAGAAGACAGGGATCCCAACACCAACAGCAGGTGGGCTGGCCTGGTCTTCTGACTAGCTAGAGGTGAGTACGAAGAGCCTCACGGGTTGACTGAGTCAGTGATGGACACTCGGGAGCCTAAGTCCTCCCAAACCTCCAGGCTCTGATGATGAAGCATTAGTCATAGCTCACCCAATTCACCTTCCATTGCCCGTACCATGACGTACAGCTCAGCCAGGCCCACCACTGAAGCGACGATCAATGCAGCCAGCACCCGCTGGAGAGGCAGAGAATAAGGCTTAGGGGATACAGAACCCTCAAACGAGCACTTAGGCCGTGGCGGAGAAAAGAGGATCTGGCTTTTCTTGGGGTTATTACCATCCCTCAAATGTTTCAAGACTCAAATATTCCCTGTGTTTATTGAATAAATATATGCTAACCTGTGCAAGTCTATTTTACATTCATCCTCCCCTCCCCATTAACATTCCCACCTGGGGCACTGTGCCTGAGCATTGCCTACTCACCGAGGCCACTTCTGTGAAGACATACTGGCTCCCAAGGTAAGTGCAGACAAAGGCAGCTGCCACTGTGACAATGAAGTTGAAGATGGTGATGACCAGAGCCTTCAGTGACCTTACTTTGGGAAGAAGGACAAAACATTTTGGTCAGCCTTCTCCAGGATATGCTTACCTCATAGCTGCCTCCCTCAGCACCCAGATTCTCTTCACAGAGAAAGTCAGAATAACTTAACCTTAAACCCAGGATGCTGGGGTCGGAAATAGTGCCAAGGTTCATCTCAGGCCGCCTTTGGCAGCCAGGTGTTCTAATACCTTACCTTGTTTTCCCAAGTCATTGAGAGTCCCTCCATGCCGTGAATCCTGGGAAAAAGAAAAAAAAAACAGATGATTTTGGAATGGAAGTAGCTTAGAGGAAGGCCAGAAAGAACCTATTTGTTAAGCTAGACTCAGTCCTCTCCATCATACACTAGTTATATTCTTTTGTCAAAGATAGTTTGCCTCTTTTCTGGACCACAGAATAAGCACTACAGTAAAGCATTATAGAGAACAGGACACAAGCTCCTACACCCATATCCTACTTTCCTACTTCAGGGCAGGAGCACACCAGAGAACAAAAGGGAGCCCTGTTAGGAATAGCACTCCAAGGCTCATCTCTACCTCTACAATGTTTAGGAATTAGTCACCTGCTAAGCCCAGTGTCTCAGTGAACAACATGGAAACTATATTTAGTCTGTATGTAACACAGAGTTCTTGTAACCCAGAACAGTATATACACCAAGTTCCCTTGTTGTTTCTTTCCAGGGCAGGGACCTTATATTAGGGTTACTGAGCCCATGTGTTGAAGAACTGGCCCTTACCTGACAGGTGACATTGCGAGTGATCCTCTTATATTCCTCATTGGCCAGCTGTATCTTAATTTTCTCTAGCCGGGCAACTAACTCTGGGTTCTAAAGAAAAAACAAATTTTAAAACTCAGAGAAGAATATTATTCTTCTACATATTTCTTACTAGAAAGTATACCATAATAATTGGCTCTAAGGGGCACTATACGGCTAAAGAAGCCAAGAGACCCACATACCATTCACACCTCTACTGCTATGAAAATTGACTTCTGGATCTCAGTTTTCCAAAGCTGCCGAGATGATTCCCTTATCCAGATCCCAAAGATTTAAAAGACAAAATTTTTGAGCCAAAAAGGTGACTGATTAAATTCAATGCCCAAGTCAATAAATTATCACTCACAAGTCTATCTCTTACTTACCCGGGGAGGCTTCACGACTTCTGGGAGATAGATTTCACTGCCTTCCAGGAGTTCATGAAGGTAAATTGTGGAATCTGGGAAGAAAAGGTTTTCAAACACAATGACCCCCAGAGGTGAGATTGGCAGAGAAAGATCTGGCCCATCTTTCTACCAAAATAAAACATGGATGTCCCTCAGTTAACTCATCCCAAGATCATTTTTAATTGGAAAAAATCTAGAATTCTATCCAAGGACTTCCTCATGTAATACAGTAGCTGTCAGACCTAAATGATGCTGCCAATGTGACAACACCTAACTTCTGCCTTTAGGTCAGGTCATTTCTGTGGCCACAATAGATATGCCCTAAACAAGTCTAGGTCATAGAGATGCTAACTACGCAGAGGGCACTGTATTGGATTAGATAATTCCTGAGTCTTTAACAGTTGAGCAGCCTACCATTTGCACTCCTGGTAAGGCTACGTGTTTATTGTGCCAAAACACATCACTTACATGGAGGTTTGTCCTATTTTGTCTCTTTACTGATAGGGGAACTGAGACTCCGGGAGGGAAAATACATTTTTAAGGGAATTAGCGGCAGAGCTAGTACTAGAACTCAGATATTACTCCCAGTTTAGATCTTCAAGGTAGCTTTTATCAACCTAACTTAAGAAAAACAAAAAAAGATAGGCATAGTGGTGCATGCCTGAATTCCTAGTATCTGGAGGCTGAGGCAGGAGTTTAAAAATGTGAGCCTAGTGGCTGGAGGAATGGCTCAGTGGTTAAAGTGCTTGCCTAGCAAATGCTAAGTAACAGAGTTCGATTCCTCAGCACCACATAAACCTGGCATGGTGGTGCATGCCTGTAATCCCAGCACTTGGGAGGCTGAGGCAGGATTGCCACGAGGCCTAGGCCAGCCTGGGCTCCATAGTGAGTTGAGGACCAAGTTGGGCTACAAAGCGAGATCCTGTCTCAAAAAAAAAAAATCAAAATTAAAAATAAAGTCCTTGGGACATAGTTCATGGGAAGGCCCTGGGTTCAAGGCACAGCACCACAAACACACACATCAAATTTAACCCTTCATATTTCTGGGACAGGGGTGGAGAGGACCGAACGTAAATTCCCAAAGAGGGCAAACTCAGTATGTTAGCTGTTTCCTAATATGGGGTCAAAGCCAGAAAATGAACTTCCAATAGAGTACAGTACAGGGTTAGAACCTCGAATTTCAAGGGTCACATAACCTTAGATGTGCCTGCAAACGAATTCAAGAGAACAGAATGCACAAAGGAATATGTGTTATCCGTGAAGAATTCTCACAGGAGTTAAGGAGCGGGTGGCCTTGGAGTTCTGTTGGCTACGTGAGCACTCCGCAGGTAAGCAACAGTGATGGACAAAGCCCTCAAAGGGCGGGAGATCGGGACAAAGGGAGGCCACCTGAACTGGAGACAGGCTCACCCCTTTCTCTCAGGTAGTTGTGCAGATCCCGGATCAAATGGAAGGAAACCAGGCGTCGGGGGTCCCGGGCACTGTCACCACTCGCGTGCTTCTTTCGCAGGGAGGCCTCCAGCTCGGCCCTCAGCTTCCGGGGAAGCTTTTCTGACTCCAATTCCCCGCCGGGCCCCAAGGCGCGCACCAGCCGCGCGCCCGCCAGCAAGGAAGACGCCATATCCGTCTAGCCCACTCTCGGGTCAGGTGACCCCGGAACTCAGACTTCCGCCCGCCGTGCACCGGAAGTAGCGCCGAGCTCGAGGAGCCCAGCCGGGCGGGGCGGAGAGCCGAGGAGGCGGGGACGCGGCGCGGGGCAGTGTGGGGCGGGGGCGGGGCGCCGCCGGGCCGCGGCTCGGGCCCTGTGGGTGGAAGCAGCCGGGCGGGCGCTCGGGCGGGACATGGCTGGCTGTGCGGCCCGGCGGGCCCTGGCCGTGGGCAGCCGCCTGTGGTCCCGGTCGCTGACCGCTGCCCAAGGGTCCAGGCCGCTCTGCGCCGCAGGTGGAGCGCGGGCCTTCCCGCTCGCGGCGACTGCGACGACGCAGAGGCATCTGTCGTCCCGGTGAGGGACGGAGCGGGGCGCGGGGACCGGGCCTGGAGTCCCGAGAGCCTGTTCGTGGCCAGTGAGGAGGCTCAGAGGCCGGGCCGCCAGAGGGTGACGGGAGCTCGACCCGGGAGAGGGTCCCGAGCAGAGAGCCGACGTGCGCTGCCTGGGACGCACGCTCGCCCGGAGCGGAGCAGCGAGCGCGGCCTCTGGGAGGGGATACTAACGCGGCACGAGCGAGTCTCATCCCAAGGCTCGGGTCCCAGCACCGCCCCTAGGGGGGCAGTCCTTTTAATGCAGTCTCTGCACTTTTGACTTAAACGCCCCCCCCCCCCACCCCCTCAGCATGGCCTCCCTCAAAAAGATGTTAGAGGTAGCAAACAGGTTGACTTTAGGGTGGGCCCTCGTTGGCCCCAGGTTTCCACGTGACCTTGGGGAAAGCAGTTTTCCGTGTGTGACTTGGAGAGAGGGGCTTGAGCCGAGTGTGAACAGTGTCCCTGGGGATGGGGTAGGCAGAGCACACTGGGACTGAGAGTCGGGTTCACATGTCCACACAAATTAACAGTGCTTGGAAGGGTCCCCACAAAGAGCAGTGGTCTAGAGAGAGACGGGACAGACAGACCTGAGCTTCCAGTGGCCGAGACAACACAGACACTGTGGGAGAAGTGTCAACTCTGCGACTTAAGGCCTATATGAAAACGGATGTAAGTCAAAACAAAGGCTGCAGGACTAGGTGTAACGCAGAGAGCGCAGCAGGGAATCTGTAAAGATGGTGAAGGCCTCCAGGGCAGGGTAAAGACTATAGAGGGGAGATGGACAGGGAATTATGATACAGAGAAAATTTTGAGCACCACTTACATACCAGGCTGTTGAGTGGTAGCACATGCTAATGAGAGACATTGCCCTCAGGGAACTTAGAGTCTGTATTCGTGCTAGGACAGGGACATAAGTAACTGAAATGCAAAGTGAGAAAGTTAAAATGCTGTCAGAGGTCAGGAGGGTGGGTTAGGGAAGAAGTGACATGAGGGCTCACTTAAGTATATTTGAGGGCATGCTACAGGGAGTGCTAGGTGAAGAGAAAGTGGCGTGGTAACAGACTAACACTGGGAGGTTGGGAGAGATTTTCTCCTGGTAGGGGCCTGTAAGTATCCAGTGGAATAGGAAAGGCAGCAGCTCTGTGGTGTGGTGGTTTGGCAGGGCCCTCAGCTGCTTCTCCTGGCAACACTGGCCCCACACCTCTGTCATTGCCCTGGCATCTGAGTATCCTACTAGTTTCCCTTCCTGTACCCCGCCTCCTGTGGTTAAGTACTGTTATCCTCTCAGCTTTTTGTTAGATTGCTCTTTTCCTTCCTAATCAGAAACCGGCCAGAGGGCAAAGTGTTGGAGACAGTTGGTGTGTTTGAGGTACCAAAACAGAATGGAAGATATGAGACTGGGCAGGTAAATATTGGGTTGGGTGGGTTTTCATGTTCATGGAATGTGTTGTTGAGTGGAGTCACATTTGGTCACAGGTCTGAATGGTGTGGTTCTCCCATTTATTGTGTGTGTGTTGTTTGAGGTACCAACTAAGTATATGCTAGGCAGATACTCTTAGTGCTCAACTTAGTCCTAAGCTATGCTGTAATATTTGGTGCCAGACCACAATCTCAAAAATTTTAAGATGAAGTTTGTTTTCTTCGATTTGAATGTGTTTAATATGCCCATGTGTTCTCTTTGTAAATTAGTATGAACAGGAATTGTTTTACTATAGTGAGGAGAAAGCCAAGTTCCTTAAGATTTCTATAATATAGTATAAGGTGGGCAATGAGTCGAGAGAGCTTTCGGAAAAACAAACCTACGATGTTTCATTATCAAGCTGATTATAGTGTGGGAAACTCAGAGGGTAAGGGCCCTTTTCTGTGTCTGCTTAGTTTCAGATCCACTGGCATAGATTTTGGCCCCTTGTAAGTCAGGAAGCCTTTGTTTACTCAGCGTTTTTTTTTCGTGTGTGCTTATGATAGACCAGGCATTGCATTAGGGTCAGTCAGAGAGCAAGCAGGCCCTAATGGTTCTTACCTTCATGGATTTTAGTCTAGAAAGGGATTAATGACATACAGGTGGTCACTGGCTGTCTACTGTGGAGAGGAAGTCAGTCAGTCAGAGCTGTTGCAGAAGGCCAAAGCTGAGATGTGAAGGTGAGCAGAGTGAGCCAGGTGAACAGGGTAATGTAGTAAATGGAGGTCAAGAGAAAAGTTGGTGACTTTGTGCCGAATTATGATCCAATCCCACCTAGGTGGTCTTGATGGACTGCGGATTCACTGAGGCTTCTTTTTCCTTCCAGCTTTTCCTTCATAGTGTTTTTGGATACCGAGGTGTTGTCCTGTTTCCCTGGCAGGCCAGACTGTATGACCGGGATGTGGCTTCTGCAGCTTCAGAAAAGTAAGTCCCTGTCATTATGCCCAGAGTACCCTCAGGAGGCAGCCTAGTTCATGGCAGAGGTACGTAATTGTTGTCTCCAGGGGAAGACAGTATCCTCTTAGGCCACAGAAACATATCCAGAGTACTTCCCTGGCACTGATACCCATATAGATAAAAATGCTGAATGCCAGGAATAGTCTTATGCCAGAGGGACCTTTCAGGCATGCTCAGAGTGCTCTCCCATGCTATTCTCAATTTTTATAAGTGCCCCAGTGGGCATTGGGAGACACGTCTTCTTGGTTTCTTGCTCATTTGGAACCTTAAACTCCCATAGTCACTAGAGTACATTAAAGAGAAGGAATGCTCCATTAAGTGATTACAGACAGCTTTGGGATGGGGGACAGAGAAGGTGCCTGGGGCCCTGGAGACTGAGATTGCAATTGGATTTTTTCAACATGGCCTCTTCCAATAGATTCTCAGAGAATAGGAGACATATGACGACTGCCTGGACCTGCTGCACTCCACCGTTTGTGCCAGCTGGGGAGTGGCGAGACTGGGTGTTGCTGAACAGGTGGCAAGTGATGCCAAAGCCCCTTCAGATCAGGGACCAGCCTGTTTAGGGGAGAAATGGTAGGGAGCTAAGTTATATACAGCTTCTGCTTCTCTGGGAGTGATCTTAGGCTTCTCCCACCCCACAGAGCAGAGAACCCCGCTGGCCATGGCTCTAAGGAGGTGAAAGGCAAAACTCACACTTACTACCAGGTGCTGATTGATGCCCGCGACTGCCCGCATATAGTAAGTAAGCAAGATAGCTGAGCCTTTCCTATGGGAAAGTTAGGGGTGGGGGAGGGCCAACAGGAGAGGAAAGGTTTAAACAGCCCAGATCAGCCCTGGGCCCTAAGGCCTCAGGACTGGACTGGCCATGAAAACTGCTAACAGTCTTCTTACCTTAGTCTCAGAGATCTCAGACAGAAGCTGTGACCTTCTTGGCTAACCATGATGACAGCCGGGCTCTCTATGCCATCCCAGGTGAGAAGGCAGCATCCGAATGATGCCAGTGCAGAAGTGGTCTGGTGTGTCTCAGGGGGAGGATTCTGATGTCTTGTCACACACTGGGAGGGATTCTGATGCTATGAGGTATGATGCTGGGGTCATATACCTTGGGCAAGGCTGGGAAAAAAAATGTTCTTCCTAGTCTTGCTCCTCTTCTGTCTCTTGTGTGAGTCTCACCATGCCTTTGCCCCTGTGCCAGGCCTGGACTATGTCAGCCATGAAGACATCCTTCCCTACACTTCCACTGATCAGGTTCCCATCCAACATGAACTCTTTGAAAGATTCCTTCTGTATGACCAGACAAAAGGTAAGAAGGGAAGCAGGAAGGGGAGGACCCTTTCGTCCAGAAGTGTCTTATAGAAATCATTTCATGGCTGTATCTCTGCGGCCCTTTTTAGATTCCTGTTAGCTCTGTGAGGTTGATGGCTACTGTCTTCTATTTGTGGAGATAGAAATTGAGGCTTGGGAATGATGAACAGTGGGTCAAGATTACTCAGTAGTAGCACCTGACACTCTGAAAACCAGGGCTCTAAACTCCCAGGCAGGTTGTATCCCATGAGATCACACTGCCCTCAGGATTATTTATTCTCAGTCCCATTCTGAGCCTTCTTCCAACCTTTTTTTTTTTTTTTTGCTTCATGTATATGTTCAGTTCAGCTGGGTCACCACTGGGAAGGGGTTTCGAGGAAGGACAGTTGGAGAGTGAGTACAACACTCTGGACTCTGGTCTGGACTCACTTGTTGGCTTTTGATCCAGCACCCCCGTTTGTGGCTCGGGAAACACTGCGGGCCTGGCAAGAGAAGAATCACCCCTGGCTAGAACTCTCTGACGTCCACCGGGAGACAACTGAGAACATCCGTGTCACTGTCATCCCTTTCTACATGGGCATGAGGGTATGTGCCCAGACTGTACCCTTCCTGCATGGCTAAGCTGAGATTCTATGTGGCGTCCCACATGTGACTGCTGTGATCGGATGTCTAAATCTAAATCTTATTTCTGTGGTTCTGCTCCTAAGTGCTCCTGGGTGGGATTGAGTAGCCTTATGGCAATGGCCCACACTGAGGAAGCACATAAGTCCCAGCAAGGAGTCCCTGTGCCTGCTCTTCCTTCTTCCTAGGGCTCAGAAAAAGCCTTATGAAGAATGGACATACACTTGCCCAAATCAGTTTGGGTTCATCCTCACCACTGTTTGTACGTAACCAAATGTTTATTGAGCTGTCTTACCTGTCTAAGCTAGGCCTAGTGATAGAAGACTATTCCTCCGTTTCAGTAGCTCATGGTCCTGACAGAGATCAGTGTCAACAAAGTATTGGAGTAAGAGAGTCTGTGGGAAGACAGAGGAGGTCAGGGGCCTGGGCAGTAGGGAGGGGGACGAGAGCCACAAGGGGAAGTGAGAAGGGCAAGAGCTCGGTAATGGATTTCCATTGGCACTGGCTCTGTTGGTGATCTTGATAGGATGAGGAAGAGGGAGGCCAGGAATCAGTATGAGAGACAGCCTTCCCCTGGGCGTATAGGCTGTAGTTCTGTCACTGTCGTCTTCATCCCACAGACATCCACCGCTTGGTCTGTCTCTGCAACCTTCTTGGAGTACTTGGACTTCATTGGAGACGTTTATTTGGGAAATACTTGGTCTTGCTCTATGAGACTTAAATTCTTTCTGTTTTTTCCCCAGGAAGCCCAGAATTCCCACGTCTACTGGGTGAGTATCTCCCTGAGGAGAGGGCTGTACTCAGGAAGTGTCTGGGAGTCAGATGGGGAGGTGGAGCCTGTGCGACACAGATATCAGCCTTTGTTGCCTTTTGTGCCCCGTGGAATTCTAGATGGCTAGCCCAAGATCTGTTCTTTCTCAAATGTGAACTTGTCCCCTCCCACTCCTGCAGTGGCGCTACTGTATACGCTTGGAGAACCTGGACAGCGACGTGGTACAGCTTCGGGAGCGGCACTGGAGGATATTCAGTCTCTCAGGCACTTTGGAGACAGTGCGAGGCCGAGGGGTAGTGGGCAGGGTGAGCATCACCAGGTCTGGTTCTGCCCAGCAGGCTCTAGGAGACTTTGTGCATGGTTTCCTCTTTCTGTGGTTATAGGCAGAAACTCACTGTGTGAACACACTGGGTTGTCTTGGGTTAAAAACCTTAAAATAGATGAAAAGAAAGAGCCTGAAAAGCTAAATAATTGGCTCAGTGTCCTGATGTTCATAGTGACAGGGCTGATAATTAAATCCAAGTGAGTCTAAAGTCAAAGCTTGAGTACTTTTTGGTGAGCAGCATAATGTTTTTTTAAAAACCTAAATTTGAGAGGCTAGGGGCATAGTTCAGTGGTTAAAGTGGTTGACTAGCATGCATAAGTCCCTGGGTTCCATTCGCAAGTACCACATAAAAATTAGCTGGGCACGATGGTTCATCATGCCTGTAATCCCCGCACTCAAGACACTGAGGCAGGAGGACTGCTGAGAGTTTGAGGCCAGCTTGGGCTATAGAGGGAGTTTAGGAACAGCCTGAGCTATAATGCAAACAATAAGATTACCTGTGTATGGTGGTCCATGCCTGTAATCCCAGTGCTAGGGAGGCTGAGGTAGGAGGATTGCCAGGAGTTCAAGGCCAGCCTGGGCTACATAGGAAGCTCAGTACTAGCCTGGACTACAGAGCTTGACCCTGTCTTAAAACACCTGAATCTGGGGCTGGAGGAATGGCACAGTGGTTAAAGCAATTGCCTTGCAAGCACAAGGCCCTGAGTTTGATTCCCCAGCACCATATAAAGCTGGGCATGGTGGCATGTGCCTGTGATCCCAGCACTTGGGCATCTGAGGCAGGCAGATTGTCCTGAGTCCAAGGCCAGTGTGGGCTACACCAGGGAGTTCAGGACCAGCCTGGGCTATAGAGCGAGACCCTGTGTCAAAAAAGCAAACAAAAAACCTCTGAATTTGAATGCACTCAGGTGGGTTACCCCCCACCACCACCACCCCAAAGTCAATTTTCTTGCCTGTGCCTCTTCATACATACACATCCTTTGCTGGTCCTTGGAAAGATCTGATATTGCAATCCCTGCCTATCCCCACTCAGTCTCCTGAGAAACACTTATAAGAAGTACTAGTGTTAGGGCCCACATCTAACAAGTGTTTATCCATGTTAAGAAAGGTTTCAAAAGTGAGTAAGACCTGGGCCTATAATCCCAGGCCTATAGTCTTAGCAGTATGGTAGACTGAGGTAGGAGGATCACAAGTTCAGGCCCAGCCTGGATAACTTAGAAAGTTAGTGAGTTATTTACTTTATCTCAAAAATAAAAAATTGTCTAGGGATATAGCTTGGTGCAAAGGCCCTGGGTTCAATTCCCTGTCTGGAAAAAAAAACCCAAAACAATGAAAATGATTAAGAGTAGAGTTTAGAATTAGATAACCTGGCTTCTAATTCCACAGCTGTATATTCACTGTATAACTTACAGGGGTCATACATAATATTTTGTGCCACCAAAAGAATTAAGATAGCAGTGGTTTGCTGAGTATCTGCTCTGGTGCCCAGCACTTAGCTCTCATAAATGGACATGGAAGGGGTGTCTTCAGAGCAGGTCGTAGGCCCAGCATCTTTGCCTGGTGCCCTCAGTCAGTCTGAGGTTACTTTTCCAGAGTGAAAATAAAACAGCAAGCCAGTGGCCATACTGAAAGAGTGCTTGTTTTGGTGGATACTTGGATGGATGCTGTCTAGCCCCAGGGACCTGGTGGTCAGCACATGGCCTCAGAGTAACAGGGAGTGCGTCCCTGGGACTTGAATTGACTCATTTTTCCTGCATCTTTACAGGAGCCAGTGTTATCCAAGGAGCAGCCTGCATTCCAGTACAGCAGCCATGTCTCCCTACAAGCATCTAGTGGGCATATGTGGTAAGTGAGCATGTGCTGGGGGTAGGGCCCTCAGCTCCACAGACATGGTTACAGGCCAGAAGAGTGAGCTCATCACAAGCTCTGAGCTTGTGGTCAACTGTGGGCCAAGTCCAGTCCTCAGGTGAAACCTTATCTGCTATTTGTTGTTATATGGGGCTTGTCTGCTTTTTATGACTGCCTGTTCCCAGTTCCCCATGATGTGGGCTGAGGACTTAAGTCCAGGGATTTGTTGCGACACTGAATTGCTTATGTAGTTGGATTTTTCCTAGTGTTTTACACCTTAACCTCAACATGTAGTCGGGTAACTCATGCAGTGTGCACTGAAGGGCCAGAATCTGGATAGCTGTGATTCTTTTTTTATGTAGGGCCAACAGAGTATTTGAGTCTTTGTACCAGTTGTCTTGTCATGAGTTAGCAGAAGAGAGCCCAGTCCTGCTGTATCCTGCTGTGGCTGCGAAGCTAAGGGCATGGGGTTATCCAAATCCTCAGCAGGGTTTTACCCCTGACTCCCTCCAAATCAGCTTTTTTCTACCAAATCAGCTTTTTTCCATCTTAGGGGCACCTTTCGCTTTGAGAGACCTGATGGGTCCCACTTTGATGTCCGGATCCCACCCTTCTCCCTGGAGAGCAATAAAGATGAGAAGACACCACCCTCAGGTCTTCACTGGTAGGCCATCTGAGGCCTTGAGTACCTGCTCTTGGCCCCTCGGAACAGCTGTAAACCCACAATTGCTGCAGAACTCTTTTCTCTCCCCATCTTGGGCCACATTGGGTCGTCTTAATCCTTTGCACATCTGATTGTGGGTTTTCCTGGGGGCGTAGTAACTTGTTTTCTCCAGAAGACACATGTAGGACTCGTTCAAGGTTGGGCAAGCTGTGGCTACACTGTGTAAACCTCTCTACCAAGGAACTGTTCATCTGCCACAGACCTAGAAGGGTTTCCTGGTCTGTCACACAAGTTCTCTAGAATATGAAGTTTGGTCAATAAACCAGTGCGCGCTTGGCCACCTTTGCCACTTCTGTTCCCAGTCTCAAGCTCCTTTTCTGCCCACATGGGGGTGCCCTCGATTGTTTTATATGCAGGGTCACCTTCAGGAGCTGACTTCACATTTGTGTCTGTTTCCCTGTAAGGCTGGAGGCTGGCTGGACATCTCCCATGTGCATTGTACCCCTTGTCAGTGGGTAGGTGCTAGGTTGGACTTGTTTTCTTCTTTTGCTTCTGCCAAGCACAGAAAAAGCAGCCAGTGCCATGGTTGACGTGGCCAGGCTCTTAGCACTGACTAGCTGTCAGGATCTCTGGTCTTACTGGGCCTGGGAGAGGAGTGAGGCAAGCCAGTTGGGTTTTTTGGAACGTCGGGTTTCCCAGCCATGAGCATGAGTCTGTCAGGCATCAGGACCACAAGGAATTCCACCAGGGAGCAGCTTAAGGAATGGGCAGTGACCAAGCCAGCCAATTTTCTGAGCTCTTCTCAGAGACAAATTAGGCTTCATTCTGCCCCAATCCTTAAGATTCCTTCTCCCCAACCACTGTGGTGATTGTTAGAGGTAGTTTCGTTCTTGAATTAATATTAAATCTCAGTTCCAGTTCTTGTGTTTTCCTTAATCCTCCACTAGGAGGAGCATGGGTTGCAGGGCAATGTAGTTGTCAGCTGAAATGCAAGGTCAGGTGGTAAACAGAACTACAAGCACTAAGCCCACAGCTGTGAGCTAGCCGAGTTCTACTCACTGTAAACACGACATGTACCATGGCAGCATTAATAACACAATTTTATTAAAAATTAGTGTTTACTTCCATCACTTAGGCTGAGCAACCAAGAATTGCAATTAATGTGACTTAAGGAAAAATTCTCTCATGTCAGGGCTTGTGCCATCCGGCCTTTAGGCTGACCATGGTCACATTCCAAATTCAGCAAAACCCAGGACTGGTCTGTGCTGTTCACAGCAAGCTTCCAGTTTTCTCAGAAACCAACAAGAAGGTCTGACCCTCATCCATACTTTTTATTCTTCCCTTGCTTGGGTAGAGTTGAGAAATTCACACTGCTAAGAATTGCTTTCTGAATAAGGGCAGGGACATAACATCTGATTAAGTAAGATAAGATCAATTACGTGAATTCAGTGTTAGTGTTTACCATAAGGAGACATACTCAAAGATAACCCAGCCCAGATTACTGTGCTTTCTCAGGACCAAAAAAATAGGGATCATGGAGATGGCTGAGGATCTGAATGTCAAAGCACTAAGCAAAGAGTAAAGAGATGTAGAAGTCAAAGGACAGCATTAAAATACCTCAATGGGAAGCTGGGAATTTTAAGTATTAAAGGGCTTCTTGAGGGTGGCTGAGAAAATAGGCTTGTGGCCTCAGGCTGAAGACTTCCAGTCTCTAGGAAAGCCACAAAGCCCAAGCTTGAATTTGGCCAAAGAGCTAGATTGTCATCTTAGTGAGGGCTGGAAGACTAGTAACTGACCAAGGTGCCTGACCTGAGAATTTTAGAGCTATTATACATTCAAAACTATGACTAAAAAATGCCTGATTAATAAAATTTCCCTGCGCTATGACATCATTTCAGGTCCTCTGAATGTCCAGCTCTGGGCCTGTCATTTGCTTGTGGGCTCTACAGTTGGCTGTGAACAACCAATCAGCAGTCATGGGTATGTGTGGGATAGCAATGACAACCTGTGTGTCCCCCACCCGCAAGAAAATAGACTGTACGTGGCTATGGTGCTTTATTAGGCTGTCAGAATAGTCCCTTCCTGGCAGCATTCCTCTGGAAAGAATCCAGATAGGCTGCCTTCTGAGGACTAGCCAGACCATGAAGGGGATGAAAACAGAGTCCTGAGGAAATCTTCCTCGGGCTGGTGCTTGGCATCTCCATGGCCAAATGACCTACTGAGTGAAAAATGAAGGCTCCTTAAGGGGCCTAGGCTGTTAAGAGTTACCTGTCGAGACTTACAACAGGTAACTACCTTTCCTAGCGAGGACACACACTAGCAGTATGGGTGTCACGGGCAGGTGAATATACAGATAAAACACAGGCCATTTCTACACAGGGCATCTGGGCGTACAAACCTCCAAATTAGTTGTCCTCAGCTGGGCATGCAGGCTAGCACTTAGCAGCGTCCATATAGTTTCCAACCTTCCTAGTGCCTAGCTCCAGCCCCCTCTGCCACTTTGGCTGAATGGTAATACAGCTTGTCCCTAGAGGCACCCAAGGACAAAAATCAAAAATATCAATCCTGTTAAGTCCTAGGAGTCAGTGATGTGATCCTAAGTTGTAGAAGAGAGATGTCTTTTCTCATGGGATGCTATTAAGACTTGAGGTCCCAATGTACACATCCTTCCTTTCCTGATGCAGTTTGGGTTGGCTGGACAGGCTGGCAGAGCCGCAGCTGGCCAGTTTTTATTTTATTGCTTCTTCTTTGTCCACTCCCTCAAACTGATTTTGCAACAAAGGGGGATTAGGATCATAAAAAACGGAACAGAGATCAGGGAAGATATGCATTTCTAGAATAACAGTACAAAGTGCTTAAAGGACAGGTCCCAGATGCACTGGGAAGGGCCAAGGGGTCAGGGTGACACCCTGCAGGGACAGCAGATATGTGCAAGCTCATTAGATTTAAAACTACTAATTCCTGGATTATTTTTTTAAAAATGAAAGTCATCAAACCTGTGCTTAAACTTTAGGAAAAAATTCCTTCTGTTCAAGACTAGGTCTCCACAGCACCAACTGCTGCCTTTCCCCCTGGAATGAATGAACCAGTTCCCCATGGGCTTAAGGTGTAGAGCTGGGTGCTCGGCAAAGGGCCTAGGGGAACATTATTACCAGGAGTAGGAGATCAGTTCTTTTTCCCTGGCACAGAAGCAGCTCCCTGTTGTGCAGTAAGGGAGATGTATCTGGAAGGGCTTGGGCAGGGCAAGGGAATGCAGCCCGCTGCCCAGGCCCTCTGACTTCCCAAGCAGGACCTGTCATGCCTCTGGGTGCTGCAGCAAGACACCCAGCCAGCAGCAGTGGTGGCTGATGGGGCAGGACTCCACAGAATAGAAGACAGGGCCTTCTGTTCCCTGACTCCCTGAAGGTTGTGTCAGTCACGATGGGCAGACTGGTGGCTGAGCTGCCGGTCATCGTAAGTGCTGTAGCGCTTGACATGGATGCGGCGCACACGGTCCCTTAGTTCAAAAGTCTCTTCATCTTCACTGGGGGAGGCCTGGTTGCGGTTCCGGCTTGTAGCCTCCAACAGAGAATTGTCAGGGACTCGGGGTGTCTCATAGAGTAGGACATTGAGTGTCTCCTCATAGATTCGGGCCTCTGGGAATTCCACCTGCGGTGAAAGGGATGAGATGAAGTGCTGTCTCAGCGAGGCAGCAGCGTGTCGGGCTCCTGGCCTGCTCATGAGGCTGCCTACCTCTACCACTGAGCTATATCCTCAGAATCTTGAGGCCACTTCTCACAAGACAGGTGGCTTGTTATCTCATGGGGCGGGGGGTGGGGGGTAATCCTGAAGAAAGGGTGAGGAGACTACTGTGGAGGTACAGAAAACACCAGCCCTATGTCCCACCCTAATCTAAGACTGATGAGCTAGTATGCATAGAAGCCAGGCCTGGAAAACCAGCACCTCTGCACCTGCTAGCTGTGGTGGCTTGGGCTTAAGCTTTCTGAGTTGTGGTGGCTAAGTGTAAAGTAAGAGTTAACATTTCTCTCCCCCTTTTTTTTGAGACAAGATCTTTGTAGTCCAGGCTGGTCCTGAACCTTCCCACCTCAGCCTCCTTAGTGCTGGGCTTACGGGCATGCACCACAATGTCCAGCCAATCTTTATATAGTGTTGGGGAATCAAACCCAGGGGTAGCACTTTAACCACTGAGCTATGCCCCTATCCCCTAAGTTGACAAGAAGACTTGTAAACACTGTAAGAAGTCAATTCGCTCAGCTTATCAAAGAGCCTGGCATAGCTTTGGGAAGGCTGAAGCAGGAGGATCACTATGAGTTCAAGGCCAGCCTGGGCTCCATAGTGAGTTCAGGACCAGCATGGACTACAAGAGCAAGACCCTGTCTCAAACAAAACAAAAATGAGGGAAAAAAAAAAAAAAAGCAAAGAGCCTGGCACACAGTGAACAGCAAAATATATAAACTACTCAGCTGGTATACAGGTACATACTTACAATCCTAGCTTTTTAGGGGACCAAAGGCAAGAATCAGGAATTCAAGACCAGCTTGGACAACTTAGTGAGAACTTGTCTCACCTAAAAAAAAAAAAAAGGGGAGGGGGGCAAGTGCTGTGATGACTACTTTTAGGGGTCTTTCTTTTCTTTCCTTCCTTCCTTCCTTCCTTTCTTTTCTTTCTTTCTTTCTTTTACAGGTTCTTGCTCTGTAGCCCAGGCTGGTCCTGAATTCACTACAGAGCCCAGGCTGGCCTTGGACTCAGGCAATCCTCCTGTCTTAGCCTCCTGAGTGCTGGGATTACAGGCATATGCTACAATGCCCGTCTTCTGTGGTACTGAGGAATCGAACTCAAGTAGTTAGCGCTTGAGTTAGTGCTTGCTAGGGAAGTGCTTTAACCACTGAGCCATTCCTCCAGCCCTAGTTTTAGTTTTGACTAGTTTTACTATTTTGTTTTCCCTTAGGTATTGTAGATTGAACTCAGGGCCTTCTTACTGAACTCATCCCCCTTTCTTATTTTGTATCTGGCAGTTTTATTCCTTTTTATTGCCTGCCTCACCCACACTGCCTGCCAGAATCACACAGAGCTTCTGTGGCCTCACCTATCAAATGGGGAGAAGGGCTCTAGCTCTGCTTGGATCACAAGTGTGGGCTGAGGAGTCAAAGGAGCTCATGTGAGAAAATGCTTAGGGCTGGAGAAATCACACAACAGTTACAGTATTTGCCTAGCAAGCATGAGGCCCTGAGTCCGATTCCCCAGCGCTATATAAGCCAGGCATGGTGGTGCACATCTGTAATCCCAGCACTGGGAGGCTGAGGCAGGAGGACTGCTGTGAGTTTAAGGGAAGCCCGGTTTACATAGCAAGTTCAGGACCAGCATGGACTACAGTGAGACCCTGTTTCAATTAAAAAAAAAAAAAAAAAACAAACCACAAGAGAGAATGCTTAGAAAGATAAAAGGGGAGGAGAGAAAAAAAGATGATGGGGCCACCGTCACAGCTCACCCATTCCGTGTACCTGATGCTACTGATAGGGTTGGGACCCCCATCCTCTCACTGTTTTCCTCTCCACCTCCCCTATCCTACTGCCAAAAATCACATGAGGATGCAGGGTCAGGTAGAAACTGTTCCCTAAGCCTCAGCCGATCACTCGGTTGGAGAGGCTTCAGCAATCTGGGGGCCCAGAGAGTGCTACTCAGGCCTGGCTCTTCCCTACCAAAGCCTTCCATTTTCCAGACAGAAATGGCTACTTGCATCCTAGAAGGGGCTAGCGATTCTGTGTAAATTATCCCCCATGAAGTGCTGCCTCGGTGCCTGGCCCCAGCGGGTAGATGAGTGCATACATGTGTGTGTGCTATTGAGGACTGAACCCTTACACCGAGTTATATGCTCACCCATTTATGTTTTGAATGTGAGACTGGGTCTCACTAAGTTTTTAAATTGCCCAGGCTAGGCTTGAACTTAGAATCCTCCTGCCTCAGCCTCCTAGAATGCTGGGATTACAGGTCTACACCAACAGCATTCTACAGCATTCTACCTCCAAAAGCCATTTTCACTACACTACACTGTTTCTCTAAGAGCTGCCTCTTTTTCCTATCTTTGATAAGTTCATATTCTCATTCCCAAGTTTGGAAATGAGGAAACTGAGGTCCAGGTGGTTTAGATGGCTTATTCAAAGTCAGACAACCGGTAAGTGGTAGAACCAGAATTCAAACCTGAACTGGGCCAACTTCCCTCTCCATCAGAAAGCACTCTGCTGCTGAACGGCCCAACTGTCAGCACTAAATAGTTCCCATCCATGTGCCAGCCCCTTGGTTCGGTCTGTGTCCAAGCTGACACCATGTAGCGTGTTTAGGTAAGACAGCCAATCATGTGGCCCTTTGGCTCCATGGGGACCACCATGGCCTTGCCCCAGGGCAGAGCAAGGTGCCATACCTTGGTCTGCTTCTTCTCTGTGGCATACACGATTGAGGTGCAGCACACCTCTGCCAGCTTACGACCCTGGCCATAGAAGGACCAGCAGCAGATTTCGTCACCGATGACATCCTTGATGAAGAGAACGCGGCCATTGAAGCGCAGAGACAGCTTGTCAAACAGCTCAATGTTTTTCAGCAGGTGGTCATCAGAGTTGCTAAAAAAAAAAAATACCTCACAAGGGCCAGCAGGCCTAGAAATGGGGTTCTAGCACTAGGGGAGCTGCTGGCACAAGCTGGGCCCCTCCACCCCCCACCACGCATCCCAGTGATGGAAAGTCAAGGAAGGGGAACAGGAAGGCGCGGTCACGGGCACTGTCTGGGTTTAGGTGCCTGTGAGGAAAAGGAATTGAGTTGGTCTAAGTCACAGCAGGGAAAATGGAGGACTAGGGCAGCCCCTCCTTAGCCAGGAAAGGAAGAGTCACACTGCTAGTTTAATAGGTGGCATTCCCTCCCTTGGTGGTGGGGTTACACTGATAATGTGCCTGTTCACAGGGAGTCATGAGGAGAGTCTGGGACTCTGAGTCTACAGCCACCTGTGTGTATACCTGCGATCTGTTACAAGAACAATGAGGCCATGGGGGAAATTACCCCAGCAGGATAAACGAAGGCTACAGGAGCTTAGGGGCACTGACATCCCAGCCCACTGGCTTCTTGGTACCTTCCTCCATTCAGTAAAGAAGATGCAGGTGAAAACACTGGGCGATGCACCTGACACAACATGTGAAGGGCGTGTTTCATGCTCCATTGTCTATATGCCAACCAAGACCCGCCAACAGCGGCACCACCCTACCTGGTGTAGGAGTACTTGTTGTTGCTTCTGTTGTACAGCAGCTTCACCACGGGCTGTGAGGAAGGAGAGAGTGAGGGCCAGGCTGGGGGCCACAGCACACACTGGCCGCAGCCCTCCAAGCACTCAGTACCTTGGTAGAGGATTCGATGAGCCTGTCCTCCTCCCTCAGGGATGTGATGATGGGGATGTTGCACACAGGCTGGTAGGAATCTTTCTTGTCCTGGGTGACATACAGAGAAGACAGCCTTCTTTAGGATCTTCGGCTTACCAAGCTTAGCCAGGTACCCTGACAGCCCCTTTGCCATGGCCACCCCTGGCTTGGTGAGGACAGACCAGACAGAGATTGTGAAGCTCCTGGTAACAGACATTGTCAGCTAGCAAACACAGCCCCATTTCCAGAAAACCTAGAGTCCAGATGTCCAGGCATATGAACGAGAAGCAGGGCCTGTTCGTACTGCTGAGCTTAAAACACTTGGCTGGCACACTGCTGGGTCAGGGCCGCCTCTCACCGTCCTAGCTGGGTTCCACTCAGCCTCATTTCCTACCCAGCTGCAGAAGATGACGCTCAAGTCCCTGGAGCTAGGGGAATTCCTAACCCCATGAAGCCACCCCAGCTCTGCCTGCCTACCTGCAGGGCAGTCTGGCACATGTTCACCAGCCCCTGAATGAGGTAATATTTTGCTTCAGCCATCAATTCCTTGATTTCTTGCCGGTTTTGAGGGAGAGTGATGGTGTCATCTCGGAGGTAATTCAAAATGGTGCCAAAGTGCTTTCCACATCGGTCTATGAGGATCCAGCCTAAGGATTCAGAGAGGCCCCATAGGTTTATTGTTTGTGTCCAGTAACCTCAGGAACAGGCAGAAGCTACCTGATGAGCCAGGTGGCAGGTAGCAAGGAAAGGAGCCCAGGGCGGCAGGAATGGAATAGGCTTTCCAGCTCTCAGGCCATGTGGCTGTCTTTCACCTTTCCCTCTGCACCTGAGAACTGATGTGCATCGTGGGAGATGCAGGCTGGCTTGCTCTGGCCAGGCTCTGTGTAGGCCCACAGGAGTCTAACTGGGAACTACTCAGGCAGCCCTGGCAACACAAATACCACTAGTGCCTGCTTGCCTTTTCTGCCCACTGCCCAGGCTCAAGCAAAAGTTCTGAGAATCTAGATCTGTTAGAGTATTTAAAAATTATAAAGCCAGAGGGCTGGAAGAATAGCTCAGCAGTTAAAGCACTAAGCTCAAGGACCTGGGTTTGACTCCCCAGCAACACATAAGCTGGGCATGGTGGTGTATACCTGTAATCCCAACACTTAAGAGGCTGAGGCAAGAGGACTGCCATGTATTCAAGGCCAACCTGGGCTACATAGTGAGTTCAGGACCAGCCTAGACTGCAGAGCAAGACCCTACCTTAAAAAAAAAAAAATAGGGTGGGAGGAATAGCTCAGTGGTTAAAGCACTTGCCTAGCAAGCTCAAGGCCCTGAGCTGATTCCCCAGCACCACACAGACTGGAGGTGGTGGCACACACCTGTAATCTCAGCAGTCAGGAGACTGAGGCAGAACTGCTGTGAGTCCGAGGCCAACCTGGGCTACCTAGTGAGTTCAGTATTAGCCTGGATTATAGAGCAAGATCCTATTTCAAAAACAAAAACCAGCCAAACAAAAAACATTATGAAGACAGAGAAGGCATGGTGGTGCACATCTGTAAAACCAGTCTTTAGGGGTCTGAGGCAGAAGAATCCCAACTTTAAATCCAGCATGGGCAACTTTGTTAGAACTTGTGCCAAAATAAGAAGAAGAAGAAGAAAAAAAAAAAGCTGGGGATGTTGCTTAGTGTGAAAGCCCTGGGTTCAGTCCCTAGTACTTAAAAAGTATGGGTATGGATCTTCTCTTTGGAATGAATATATATATATATATGTATATATATAGCGTAAGTGTAATTTCAAAGAATTCTGAAGTTCTGAAGGACTATAGGTAGAGTTTTATATTAGGTGAAGAGATAAAAGCAAATCAGGATTACAGATCTAGCAAGCCCAAGCCTACTCTAAAGTTATTCCGTCGGGACACCCCTGCCCCCAACCCTGGCCAGCCATCCCAGACGCCTTACCTTCTTTGTCAGTCAGCACCTCCATGCGCCCACTGAACATGGCCTTCAGCATGGTGTCGTGCCGGGTGAGTGCCCGCACAGTGGTGTAGTACAAGGAGCCACCCACATTGAGCTGCACGTACTTGTTGCCCAGCCCTCCTCCCTTGAAGCCACTTAGCTTGGGCTTGGCTCCTGAGGCTGGGCACAAACAGGTGTCCCCAGACATCTCCCGTTGCAAGTAGATTACCACACGGCAGGAAGTAGGCTTGGAAGGTTCCGCCGTGGTGGAAGACTTCACAAGTGTGTGGCCCGTGGAGGCCAGAGCCTCATATTCTCAGTGCTGTGAGGAAGACATGGGAGAAATGACGGAAGTCAGCAGAATAGATAAGCCCAGGTATCCCGGCAGAGGCCACATTGTTAAGCAAGTTAGGACTGCAGCTGTTCCTCATTGTACCAGGAGCCAGCACCTACAGTAGCGGTCTCGCATAGCTTTGCCCCATCACTTCACCAGCCCCCAAGACTCTGCTCAACTCTAGGTGGCAAAAAACACATGCAAACCCTGTGAACTAGTCAGAGAGAATGTGGGGAACACGTCACTCTGGGGATCTGCCAGTCAGACTACAGATAGTTTCTTTTCAAGGTTCTCAGGATCTCAGGCCTCCAGCCCAACCTACTGGGAGTCCAGCCAGCCTAGGAGTTTCCCAGGAGCCAAGGGACAGGATGTACTTCCTTTCTCAAGATTCCAGACAGGGCTTACTGTAGCTCCAACAGGAGGGAGTCTGGCTTCAGGAAGGGAAGTGAGCATGGTTTCAGGAGAGGATGGAGTGGGCCAGCTGGCAGGCAGCTACCCAATGTGCTTGGCAGAGGTTACCTGGGCTTCCAATAGGTTTCCTGACCTTTCTCTTTCTTGGCACCAGACTTGACCCAAGTTCCTGAAATTGTCACCATTTTTCCAGGCAGAACAACTACAGGATGGCTATTTTTGCTTCTTTTCCTGAGATGGAGTCCAGCCTTTTCTCTTCCTCCCTTCCCAAGAAGAATGAAAAGACCAGATGATAAATCTAAATTTGATTAAGTAATGTAGATTTCTCTTTTGTGTGTGTGTGTGTGGTACTGGGAAATGAATCCAGAACTTTCCCATTGAGCTACATCCCTAGGCCTTTCATTTTTTTAAATTTTGAGATAGGCTCTTACTAAGTCACTAATTTGTCTTGGCTCTACCTTGCAATCCTCTGCCTCAGCCTCCCAGAGTGCTGGAATTGTAGGCATGGGCTACCATACCAGACATGGAAATTAAAGCATTAATAGAAGTTCACAGAACCAAAGAGTGAGCACATCAAAGCTAGGTCTCCCCTGTGATTTACTTTATATTTTTGTCCTTTTGTTATGATTTACAGTCTAGGCTCCAAATCCATGGATCCAACTAACAGAAGACTGAAAATATCTAAAGAAAAATTGCATCTGTACTGAACATGTCTTTATTCCCTAAACAATACAGTATAACAATGATTTGTGTTAGGTAATATAAGTAGTCCAGAGATTATTTAATGTATACAGGAGAATGTACACACGTTGCGTTCTGCATATAGGCAGGCACAGCTCTACTGTTTGGCTATCTAAATCACCATGGAAGCTCACTCACTGGAGGCTGGGTGTGTAGCTCTGTGACTAGAGCTCTTGCCCAGGAAATGGGAAGCCCAGGGTTTGATCTTTCAGCACCACACAGTAGCTGGGCGTGGTGACACACATATGTAACCCCAGCATTCAGGAGAGTGAGGCAGGAGAAATGTCATGAGTTCCAGGCCAGCTTGAGCTACATAGTGAGTTCAGAACCAGCCTGAACTACAGAGTGAAACCCTGCCTCAAAAGAAAGAAAACGAACAAACAAAATAATTAATTTGCTAAAGAAAAATATACAATAGCTAACATTGACTGCATGTTTACTATGTACCAGGTACTATACCAAACATTTAATAATAGCTTTAGCTCACTTAATTCATTTAGCAATGAAACTACTGAGTGCCTACTATGTTAAACAGTAGGGAATGATACAAAGAGAGTATCTTAGCCTTCAAGGAGATTAAAGAACACAGTGTTAATAAGAATTTTTTTTTTTTTTTAAATATGAGGATCATGGGGGCTGGAGGAATGGCTCAGTGGTTAAAGCACTTGCCTAGCAAGCACTAAGTACCTGAGTTCCATTCCTCAGAACCACATACACTGGGTATGGTAGTGCAGACCTATAATCCCAGCACTAGGGAGGCTGAGACAGGAGGATTGCCGCAAGTCCAAGCCCAGCTTGGGCTCTACAGTGAGTTCAGGACCAGCAGGGCTGCAGACTGAGACCCTGTCTCAAAAAAAAAAAAAAAAAAAAAAAGGAGGATCAGGGCTGGAGGAATGGCTGGAGGAGTGGTTCACGTGCTTGCAAACAGAAGGCCCCGAGTTTGATTCCCCAGCACCACCTAAGCTGGGTGTGGTGGCACATGCCTGTAATCCCAGCACTCAGGAGGCTGAGGCAGGTGGACTGCCCTGAGTTCAAAGCCAGCCTTGGCTACATAGTGAGTTCAATACCAGCCTGCATCAGAGAGATCCTGCATCAATAACTAACTAAATAAATAATATAAGATAAAAATAAGGGCATTTACTGTGCTCCTGCATTTACCAGGCACTGGGAATAGAGAAGAGAAAAAAAAAATCAAGAGTCATGTCCTCATGGAACTTACATTGTTGTGGAAAGAGATGGAACAGGTACAGGGAAATAAGCAGACAACTGGAGAAGATGATAAAGATAGCAGGTTAGGGAGGGGACAGAAAAGACCTCTTTAGGAAGGTGACATTTCAGCATTCCAGATGGAACAAGAAGTGCAAAGTTCCTGTTAGAAACAAGTTCAAGGAACAGAAACAAGGACATGGTGGCTGATGCACATCGTGTAGGAGAAGTTGCTTTGATCTAAAGCTGGGGAAGGCAGTCACTAGATGACAGTAAAGGGTTTGGGTCTTATACTAATTCCAATTTAGTACCACAGTCAATTGCAAGGCTTTAAGAACGGGAGTAATATCTGATTTATATCTGCAAATAAATATGACTGTGTAGAGAATGGACTGTAAAGAGGCATGAGAGGAAGTGAGAAGATGACAGGAAGCAGTGGTTCAAGCAAGAGACGACGAAGGCTTGGGTCACAGTGGTGGTAACGGAGCTAGAAAAAAGACTGGAATTGTCCCGTTTTATCTTTATCACATGCAAGAGTTTCCACGTGTTCATCTCCTAAGTGCAACCCAGACGTATGGCATCGGTTTTTCCAAGTATATTGTTCTGCTCCACAAAGAGTACCATGTGGATTTCCAGGATCCAACACACAGGTCAGTTTGTTAGACTAAAATTGTCCCTGAAAACATTCATGCGGCCCATACCTATAATCTCAGCACTCTGGGAAGCTGAGGTAGAAGGATCACAAGTTTGAACCCATTCCAGGTAACTTAGCAATTTAGTGAAACCGTATCTCAAAATATATAATAATAAAAAAAGGGCTGGGTTTGCCTCACGGCCCAGTGACTAAATACATTAGAATGGCATGAGATCACTTTACTTTCTTCCACCCATCCCAAAAGAATATATTTACACTTTAACAGGTTTCAGCAAGTTCCCCATGTTTTCCCCAATTTCCCCAAGATCAAAGACTACCCAAATAGCAGCTGGGCCCAGTGGCGCGCATGTCTGTAATTCCAACTCACTGGAGGGAAGCTGGAGGTTCTTAAACTCAAGCTCAGCCTGGAAATTGGTGAAACCCTGTCTCAAAATTAAAACGGGCTGGAGCTGGAGCTCAGATAGAGCAAAGCTCAGATAGAGCAACGTTGGTTTCCACCCCCAGCACTGCAAAAAGAGGGAAAGAACACGAACACACACACACACACACACACACACACACACACACACACACACACACACACACACACACACACACACACACACACACACACACACGCGTATTGCTCTGCCAAATCAAAGGAACTCAGTGCCTAGGCTTGCCAAAACAAATCCAGAGGTAATCTACTCTTTTCCTGTAAAGCAATTGCTTTAAGCCCCCGATGACGTCAGGCCAGATTCCATCCACACCAATGGGTTCATGGAATTCTGTGGCAGGTGACGCCCCAGAAAGTAATTCCAGTGAGAATTAAGTTTCCACAGATAACTTCAGTGCGCTTCTTTCCGGCTAGGAGTGGATGTCTGGAGATGGCAGGGCTAGGGGCGGGTCCATGTCTCCCTCAGTAAAGCTAACTGGAAGCCAGGCAGAACAAAGGACGCATCACGGCGGTGGTGGGAAGGTGGGGTCCGAAAGGAAAGGGAACCCCGAAATCCGCCGGCACAGAGCGGGGAATAGCAGGGGAAAGCTGATCTTGGCTCTTGTGGAGGTCGAGCAGAAAGCCTAGGTACAAAGTTTAGGCTTCATCCGAAGGGTCTTAGGGAAATTTAAGGGCACTCAATCTCTCTCCTCCACAACGTGGGCTCTTCTGCGGTACTCCGCAGTGCTCCTACTTACTTGGAAATCGACATCGGTTCTGCCACTCACCTGCAGTGAAGGATTTGACTTCTCCATCGCCCTTAAACCATCCCACATCCTTTCCCCAGCACCCAGCAAGGCCCCGGCCACCCCTTCTCCTACGGTACTGGCAGGCCCGACTCTCACCGTGCCCGGGCGCCTCTCCTCGCAGTCGAGGGGCAAGCGGACTCCGGGCCAACCCTTGCCTGTAGCCGCCTGCCCGCCAGCGATCCCAGGCTGTGAGCTCACATCCTGGAGCAACAGCCCAGCCCAGCCTCCAGGGAAAGAGACTACAAGGCCCGGCATGCCCGACACTCCCTTTGGACGCGGGGGCGGAGTCTTCAAAGTTTCCTTCCCCCGACTCTTTCCCCTTGACAACACAGCTACTTCCGGCGACCTTGCTGGCGCAAAGGCCTCTGGGTCTTGTAGGCAATTTCTGGTACAATTTCCCAGAAGGCGCTGTGGGGTGGAGGAGCGGTAAGTGCTTCCGGTGTCAGGCAGTGACGTTGGGGGTAAACAGGTCTTGTAGCCGTGGCAGCAGCCGAGGCGGCGAACTGTACACGGGTTGCAGAGTACTGGAGAGAGAAGTTCTCTGGCAACAGCCGGCTGCACTGCAGCGCGCCGCGCATCGGGGTCCGGAGGTAGGCCATCACATCGGGTTAGGAGACGCGGGCGGACCGGGCCGGAGGAACGTGAGAGACGCCCGTCTGTGGGGAAAGGCAGTCAGGCTAAAAGAGAAGGGGGTATTTTTCCCCATGGAATTCTTAGGAGTTTTCGTACCCACGGTAGGCCTGAAGTTCTGTGCGTTTATGTTCGCGGCGATCTTTCTAGGAAACTGGCTCGAGTAACGCGGGCCTTTTCTACCTTTTTGCATAGTGCCGGTTCCACACCCCCCAGCCTCCATGGAGGCGAGTGATCTAGCATGGATGTGGGAGAGCCTGTGTATGCATAGCGTGTTACTGTCTTCATCGTGGGGATCCCGTTTCCCTAGATGTGCCGACATGTGCATGATGGGAGTTGGAGAAAAATCTGATAGCCTGCTGTGAAGCCTTTCCCTGCATCCATCTATCCATCTTTCCTTCCTTCCTTTCTTTTTCTTTTTTTCTTTTTTTTCCATTTTATTAAGACAGCGTCTCATTCTGCAGTCCAAGCTTGTCCTGAACTCACTATGTAGCCCAAGCTGGCCTTGAATTCAAAATAATCCTCCTGCCTCAGCCTCCCCAGTGCTGGGATTACAGGCGTGCACCACCACGCCCGGTTTATATGCTGCAGGGGAACTGAACTCAGGGCCTTCCTTGCACTTGCTAGGCATTGCTTTAACCTCTGTGCTAGTCCTTCAGCCCCGATCCTGTCTTTCATTTTATGCCTTCCAGTCGTACACTTCGGCCCAGCCAGATTCATGGAAATTGTGCCTTTTTTTTTTTTTTTTTTGTGGTCTAGGCTGATCCTTAACTCCCTATGTAGCATGTAGCCCAGGCTGGCCTTCAACTCAGGGCAATGCTCTTGCCTCAGCCTCCCAAATGCTAGGTTCACAGGCATGTACCACCATGCCCAGCTTATGTGGTGCTGCGGGATCAACTCAGGGTTTTATGCTTGGTAGGCAGGCACTCGAAGTGCTGTGCTATTCCTCCAGCCCTTTGATAGTTTTCAGTACTCTCTTCAAACCCCATGCTTAATCAGTCTGTTACTTTAAGCAACCTGACCTAGAAAACATCTAGACTTGGAACACCTGTGTTCACCTGCAAGCTTTGATCACCACAGTAGCTTCCTGTTTCCAGTCATTCATTTCACAAACGTTTACTGAGTGCTAGTTGTGTGCAGGTAGCATACTAGGTGCCTTTGCTCTTAATTCAATCTGCAGGCTAAGCCAGAGTGGTCTTTCCAAATCTGATAATGCTGCTCCTCTCCTGAGAATCAACCACAGCTTCCAGAGCCCTCAGTGATCCAGCTCTAGTCTTCCTCTCTGGTCTCATGCTGTTCCATTCTCCTGCCTGCTAGCCGTAGGATCTTCTCATTTGTGAGGTGAAGGTGGCAGAGTGGACAGGAAGAATAGGAAGAATGGA
This sequence comes from Ctenodactylus gundi, assembly GCA_004027205.1. Lineage (NCBI taxonomy): Eukaryota > Metazoa > Chordata > Mammalia > Rodentia > Ctenodactylidae > Ctenodactylus > Ctenodactylus gundi. The sequence continues at coordinate 185,100 of PVKB01000668.1, forward strand.
GTCGTGATTCTAAAGGTGACACTAGTGTTAGGGGAAGGTGGGGTCAATGCTGTGTTCTAATTTTGCTTTGAGGAAGTTGAAACGCATTTGTGCTGATAGGAACACTCTACTCCACTGTAGTAGGAAGGAACACTGAAAATGCAGGGGGATCAGAAGTTCTGGCAACAGAGGGATTTCTTCCCACTGCCTTCCATCGGTGCTGGGGACTTGAACCTGGGACCTTGGATGTGCTGAGCACATCCGGTACGTCTGAGCCACATCCCCAGCCCAAGGAACTTAATTCTTTTCCATACTGTGCTTGCTCCTCCTGTGTCATACCTGCTGTAACCAGTCAGTCATGTCAGTCAGAGCAGAACTTCTCTAAGGGAGATGGAAGACAGGCAGGCTGGCTGAGGTGGGAAAAGAGGGGAGGGGTGGTGCCAGGCCCACTTGGGTTTTAGAATTGACCTAGCAGCCAGTGGCTAAACGAGCATTGCCTCATTGTGTTTCTCTCAAATGATGGTTGAGTCCCATTGCCTCCCATTTTATTTCTTGGGTTTTTCTTGAATTCTTTTTTAAATTAACGTATTTGGATTACATAATAGTAACAATCAGCTTGAGAAATTGGTGTATTTACATATTGCATCATTTTGCTAAGCATAATAGACTCAAGGTACATCTGTTTTCTTACAAATGATTCAAATTTTATCTTTATAGAAGAATAGTAGTCCGTGGTATAAATGTACCACATCTTCTTAATATGTTCATCTATTGATGGACATATTGGCTGCTTCCAGGATTTTACTATAAGTTGTGTTGCTGTAAACATGGGTATGCATGTATCACTCATGTATGATGACTTTAATTCTTTTGGGAAGATCTCCAGAAGAGGTACAGCTGGGTCTAATGAGATACTGGTTTTCAGTTTTTCGAGGTATCTCTATACTGCTTTCCATGATAGTTGTACCAGTTTAGAGTTCCACCAGCAGTGTAGAAGGGTTTCTTCCCCCCCACAACTTTGCTGGCCTTTGTTGTTTTTGAGTTCTTAATACCAGCCATTCTTACTGGAGTTAGATGGAACCTCAATGTTTTTGATGTGCATTTCTTTCTTTCTTTCTTTCTCTTTCTTTCTTTCTTTTTCTTTCTTTCTTTCTTTTTCTTTTTTTGAGACAGGGTCTTGCCCTGTAGCCCAGACTGGTCCTGAACTCACTATGGAGCCCAGGCTGGCCTTGGACTCACAGTTATCCTGCCTCAGACTTCCAGGGCTCCTGGAATTACAGGCATGTGCCACAATGCCCGGCTTATATGGTGCTGGGTAATTGAACTTGGGTACAAGCGCTTTAACTGCTGAGCTATTCCTTCAGCCCCTGATTTGCATTTCTTGATGGTTAAAGATGCTGAACATTTTTTTTTCTGTATTTATTGCCTATTTAGACTTCTGAGAACTTGTGTTCATTTCAGTTGCTCATTTTTTGATGGGTCTTTTGTTTTGTGCCTCCATTTTAAATAGAGTACACACCCTATTTAGGAGTGTGTGTGTGTGTGTGTGTGTGTGTGTGTGTGTGTTTTTCAAGAATGAGAGTGAGTTTTTAGTGTTTCATTCCCAGAATTGAAGGCTCCTTTGGACCAAAGGCCAAGGGGGTGGGGGGAGATACCTGCCTTCAGAGAGAAACCCTACTCCTTAGCGTGTCCCACAGGGTCTGCATCGGGCCCCGCCCACATTTTTAGCACTATTCTCTTTCCTTTCCTCTTCTAGGCAGGGTAGGCCCTTTCAGGGCCATTGGGCCGTGTCCATGCTGTTTTCTCTGCTTGGAATGCCTTTCCCTGGCCTCCTTATGTGGTATGTTCTTGCCAGTACTTTACTTCTTTCTGTGTTTTCTGGTTGTGACTGAGCCAGTTTTAGTTCCCGGCTCAGGCAGCTGTGCAGAATCCTGTAGCATACTTTTTGGGTAGTGTTCTTAGTTGGGCCTTGTTTTTTAAACCTGTTTTTAATTTGTCTAAATTTTCCCCTCTTAATTCCTTTTTGTGTTGTGCCAGGATATACATTTAAAATGCCTTCTATGTCCTTTGGGTACATGACTGGGGTATATCATATGCTTATAGCTCATAATGTAGTCCAGATGTCACTAAAATTAGCTGCTCTGTCCTCTTCCTACACTTTCGTGATACTTCCGCAAAAGAATATAAAACAGTATAATTTTTCAGTTTACATGTCTGTGTTCCTCCCGCTGAATTATGTATTCCTACAGGGTGGGCACCGTGTACCATTCATCTTTGTATACCCAGCACCTAGCAGTGTGGACATGTAGTAGGCACTCAAGAAATGAGTGTTGAATGAACGATGCCTGTGACAAGCAACCGGACTTTATTCTTTCCTGACCCTTGCTCTTATGACACACCTCCTCCTGACTGCCACTGTCACCCCTTCAGAGCAGAACTTCTCTAGGCAACCTGGAAGGGAAACAGGTGAGGCTGAGAGGTGGAGGCAGAGGGAGAATGGGGAGCCTTGGGGACATCTGGGACGTTGGCATTGGTGACTGCGGGCAGGCATGGGCTGTGCTAAAGTGAGACATTACTTTTAGTAGTTAGGAAGTGACCGGGGCTTGGGGCTGGTTTCTTTGCAGCTATGGCCAAGGACATCCTGGGTGAAGCAGGGTTGCACTTTGATGAGCTGAATAAGCTGCGGGTGTTGGATCCAGAGGTTACCCAGCAGACCATAGAGCTCAAGGAGGAGTGCAAGGACTTTGTGGACAGTGAGTATCTTTGGCGGAGATGTGATGCCACTTAGCTTTGAGCATTTCTCAGTGCCCCCACCCCCACTCCTGCTGGCAGCTCTTTACTCTGCTAGAATGGTGCTGCTGATTCTGGAGGTTGAGCCTGGCCTCTGAATTCTGAGGTGCCACTTCCCTTTGTGTACCTGCGCTCTTCTTCTGCTGTCATGTAATTCTACACTGAGTAGCAGTCCAACCCACCACTGAGACCAGAGGGGAGGGTATTTTAATAGTTATGTATTCTGACTTGCTTTTTGGTAAATAGTGTTCTCATGGCAGACTCCCCATTATTTGGAGTTTGAGGTAAAAACTGAAGTCTTTAGAAGCAGCCCAACAGACTTAATGAAGTCCTATTTTAGGCTAGAACTCTGCAGCAGGCTGTCTGTCCCAGCTGCCAAGCAAGGCAGGGCCAGTGATCAAAGCTGGACCTAGCAAGAACAAGCAGTCTCTGAGGCATCTAGTGCTCCCTAGGCTGTGGTGTTTGTGAGTGGTTGTTGGCTTCCACAGTCAGTTTTCTGTGACTGATGTGTGCATGCTGGACATTAGTTTCCTCAAATAAGACTGTCATACCAAGGACATTGACAAAACAAGGGAGATCAGCCTTGGAAAGCTGTGTGTTCTTTACTGTGGTTATGGCAGAGAAGCCCCATCTCCACCCTTAACTCATGTAATGTTGGACCGGTAGCTAGTTGAGGCCACATGTGCTGAGATGGTCCTTTCATGAACTGCACTCTGTGTCACTTCTGGAGAGGTACTTCGGGGTTCATCTGGAGAATGAGCCCATCAGGAGCCTGGGGCTTTCATAGCCAGAGATGACATCAATGGTGACTCATGGTCCAGGTATGCCCTTGTCCAGCTCCAGGCACCTTGCCACCCCTTCTGGCTTAGGTTCAGACCAAGGGTGGGAGACTCCTGCTAGCACGCACCAAACTGTGTTGACACAAACTAGAAGGGGGTGGTTATCTCTGCTTTCTCACTGCTTCAAGCAAATGTTGAAGGTGAGAAAATATTTGTTTTTTGTTCTTTCCCCAAAAGAAATTGGCCAGTTTCAGAAAATAGTTGGTGGTCTAATTGAGCTTGTTGACCAACTTGCAAAAGAAGCAGAAAATGAGAAGATGAAGGTAAAATCAGTGTGTTGTCTCTCTCGGCCTGAGACCTTGGTTCTCTGGCGCCTCTTCCTCTTTATTTGGGGTGGGGTGGGAATGGGTGGGATCTTTAGTTAAAGCATGACTTTGACTATCTCTTGACTATTTAAGCTGCTAATCTTATATACTAGTGTATTGTCATTACTCCCTTTGATCTTCATATCAGCACCGACAGGTGGTTTTATCTTCCTTCTATAATTGGATAAGCAAAGGCACACATGGTATAGATGTCTTGATGAAGGGTGCCAGGCCAGCACTGAATACCTGAGGCCTGGCTGTGGGAATATTCCTGTATCTGACTCTGAGGTGTAGACCACTTCTCATCGAGCACTTTGCAAGGTTAATTGTCCTTCTGGCTTATCATCTAAGCACTGACTAAAAAATAGCTCTTCCCCCACTTTGAGGGCTCTGCTGTAGATGGGCTAATGAAATCACGACTTTTCCTGGCAATACTGTGTTTTTAGGCCATCGGTGCTCGGAACTTGCTGAAATCTATAGCAAAGCAGAGAGAAGCCCAACAGCAGCAACTTCAAGCGCTAATTGCAGAAAAGAAAATGCAGCTAGAAAGGTAAGAAGTCCTGGCGTGAAGCAAGTTTACTGTGCTGAAACTCTGCGTCTCCAATGATTACCTCGTCTTCATTTGTCATCATTTTCCCAGAAACAGCATCTTTCTTATTCTGATTTTAACATTTTTAAAATTATTTTTGAGACAGAGTCTCGCTCTGTAGCCCAGGCTGGCCTTGCACTCATGGCTATTTTTTTGAGACAGGGCCTCAGTCTGTAGTCCAAGCTGGCCTCAAACTCACAGCAATCCTCTTGCTTCCACCTTCTGAGTGCTGGGATTATAGAGTAATATTTGATGGAAAGGACACAGAAAATTGGTCAGTATCAAACAGCCTGTAGTAGTGAGCATCAGTCAGGTAGCAAGTGCCCACAGCTGGATGACCCTGTCACGAGGCACCTTCTGAAGGCTGCCGTGTCTCATGGGTGGCCCTGGGTAGGGCGTTGCCCCTCTTCTTTTTCTCGCCCTAACTTCATTCTGAATTCACATTTCTTTGAATCAGTTAAACCTCTATATTCTCTAAAGGAATTAACTCTGTGGTTTATTTCATTTTTTCAGGGCTTCCACAATTTTGTTTTTCAGGTATCGAGTTGAATATGAAGCTCTGTGTAAAGTAGAAGCAGAACAAAATGAATTTATTGACCAATTTATTTTTCAGAAGTGAACTGAAAATTTCACACATATAGCAGGAAGGTAAAAAAGTCCCCCCAAGCCAAAAAACTTTCTACCATTCCAGTGACTTGACTAATGAACTGAGTTATGACATTAGGCAGTGTGTAAAGAAACACAGCCCTCTGAACGCAGTAACACAAATCTGGGGAGCTGATATTAAACATCAGTGCACAGCCACTGCCAGTGGCCATGGGCAGGTCCTCACCTGTTGCATTTTTTAGTGTAAACTAAGTAGCCTGTAACCTTGGATCTTTCTTTTTGTAAATTCACAGTACTTTGGAAGGAAAAGCAATAAATTATTGTTTTAAAACAGTTTGATCTTTTTTCCCTTGATACCTTACTGTAACATGCTTAACTCCTTATGAGAGAACCCTGGATGTTCTAGCTCCTAGTCCACAAAGCAAACCAGGCACTGAGTGGCCACAGCTACCTTTTTTATTTGGACCAGATGCACGAGTTAAGACAGTGTGTCAGCAATCAAACCAATATGGCTTCTGAACAAAACAGATGGAAATGATGGGAGCTTGTTTATCACCTTTTACAGATGGGCTCAACTACTTATGTGGAGAAAGCTGATGGAATACCAGGCACTAATATCCAGAGAACTTACATACATACCCTCAACAGTCAGGTCTGACCCCTCGAGATAGGAATGATTAGACTATCTAAAGAATGAAGCTGCCCACTGGGGAGTGTGCTTCCAGGTCAGGCTTGAGATATCAGACCTCAGAGTAGGCAATTCTGTCAGGTAGTCTCTAGAAATATGGAAGACTAAGATTTGGAAATGAACAAAGTGATGACTCATGAACTTATCAAGTAGGCCATGTATGTTGGAAGCTCATAACAGTTTGGTGATCTTGCAGCAGAATGCAGGCATATGGTAAGGCACTGGCCCCATTTCCTATGAGCTAGCCCAACGTCCCCGGCCCTCCCACCCTGCTGACTGGGGCCCTTGATATGGCTCTTGCCACCATCTTGCTCTCGTACAATACTGCAGTTGTGATCCAAATGCTACTGAAGATGGGTTCAGAAGGCAACTGCCCATGGCCATCTCTCCTCCCTGCCAGTGGTGGTTTCCTTCATTTTTTCTTTCTTTTATCCTCATGCTTATAGTAGGGACTCCGCAACATGAAGAGTAGAAGGATGAGAGGGATGAGTAAGTAGGGGGCATAGATGCTTATGAGGGTGAGTCGTTCATGGAAAGTCTCAGGTCCTTGTCCTTTGAAACCACTGGCATTGGAGAATTCCTCAAATAGGAATGTGAAGAGAATTGGAATTAAAGTTGTCACGGTGTGAACTGAGTAGATGATCGCAGGGGTGCGAATCCACTTGCAGCTTCCTGTGGAAGGGGGAGAAAGATGGGTCTGTTTAGGGCTCCGAGGACGTTTAGGCCATTCTCCACCCTCTGCTTGTCTGCTCCCTCTAGCTGAGTAACCCCTCCCTCTGTAGGTGAAATGAAGAACAAAGGGGAGATGAGGTATGTTATGCCGCCCAACAGGCAAACTTAGGTGGCACCTAGGATCCCACGTCACTGACAAAGAACCAAGGTGGGAGTTGAACTATAAGAGAAACTCAGCCAGTACTGCCATCACAAGTTTGGTTTAAAATCCAAGGAGATGGGAACCCTTATGGCAGACTCTGTCTAAAGTAACCATATACAGGTAAGAGGGTATAGATTCCAGTAGGAAACCTGCATTTCCAGTTGTTAGAGCTTACTAAGAACAGTGGTATAGCCACAGTTATAAATGAAAGCATTAATCAGGGGCCATTAGAATACTCACGTAGTAAGTGAGAGGCCCTGAATTCAACTCCCCAACACCACATAAACTGGATGTGGTGGCATAGCATATGCCTGTAATCCCAGCACTAGGGAAACTGAGGCAGGAAGAATGCTATGAGTTCAAGGCTAGCCTTGGCTGTCTAGTGAGTTCAGGACCAAACTGCACTACAGTGGACCCTGTCTCAAAAAAAGAAAAGAAAAAAGGCATTAATGATATGTGAACATGTATGGATACTTTTAAGTGGGAAGCCCCTTTGGAATAGCTTGATGCTACCACTTGTAAGTCAGCATTAGTATTACCTAAACATCATAGTGCTACAGAAAGCAAGAATACAAAAACATCCATCCCCTAAGTGGCCCCAGCTTTCTTCATGTGTACGATGCCAGGCAGCCCCACTGACCAGGCATTATCTGGAGCCACACTGTCCCTTTATTAGATCCTCTGGCATGATCATGCAAACTACATGGACTATACCCCCTGCTCTTGGTAGTACTTTCCCAGAAGGTTTCTGGGATGTTTTCCAAGCACACTAACCTTTGAAGAAGGCGTATGTTGCAAAGGGAAAGAAAGGCAGCTGAAACACAAGCTCGCAAAACAGGAAGGACTTAAACCATGCGGGGGGATCCTGCAGCAGAGGGTCTTTAAACTCCTTAGAGTACCACGTCAGCAGGTTTCTGAACTGAAGAGGAAGAATGAATACCATGAATGTCAGCAGCTCCAGCTCAGCTGAAGATAACTTGGTAGTGTCTTATGCACAGTGCCCGCACCAACCCTAGCCACACACAGCCTACCACAGGCTTTTGTGGCGCAACCAGATGGTTACTTAATAAAAACTCATTAGCTCTAAATCAAATGTTACCCTGTATGTGAAGTTTTCCTTAACTCTTCAAGTCCCTTCTTTGTGTACCCAGCATTTGTTCACAGCTCCAAGAACAAAAATCTTTTTTCCACTGTTAAGAGCAACAATAAAATACCTAGAGATGTTTGCCAAATGAACAAATGTGCTATTTCTGCCAGCACCACTTTTGGTAAAAATATGACAAAAGTGAAAACCAACTCCAAAAGCCAGATTGTCTGATAAACTAGTAAAATGCATTAAAGCAAAGTTTCCATTTTTGTTGTTGTTGTTGTTGTGGAGAACTAGCAGTAAGAGGAAAACCTAACTCCTACAGAGATGTAACTTTTGGCTTATTTTTTATTAACATATTAAGTACATATTAATGGGATTCAGTGGGATATCTTCATGCATGCATGCAGCATACATGAATCATCCACCCTCCCTTGTGTATACATCTTTTGGAGATGCACCTTTGGATAAGCTCCTCATTATTTTTAACTTTCTTTTAATACCAGTAGGATATTTGTGAAAAAAATAAAGCTGCCCCCAACTATAGAAGGCTACGGTAAGGTGTGAGTTAGCAGTCCCAGTTCTAGCTTGGGCCCACCCTTGTAGTTACCCTGTTCAGTAAGAGGATACAGATCCTGGTTGGCCCGGCTGCAGGCACAGGAAGGTAAGCAGTGAAGTTTGGGGCTGCCTGCTCTGTGCTTTATCGGAGCCTAAAGCCTAGGGGCTCACCTCCACTACCCAAGGCTGTTCAGCCTTCTGGGTGGCACTCCAACCCAGAGCTTCAAAGCCAAATAAGTGTCTTAGATACTCTGATGAATTAAGGCAAGGCCAAGGTAAGAATTTATCTTACAGTGGAAAGTCCAGAGAGTCTTCCTGTTAATTTTTAATCAAAAGATAAAGGCTTACTGTGGTAAAAATAGAGGACTTACTGCCACAGGAAGCTTTAAGCAAATATCCAGACACTAATACTCTCTTAGCATAATTTCAGAGAGTGCTGGCTAAGCAATTTATTTATTTTTATTAATTTTTTTAGACATTGTCTTACTCATGGCAGTCCTCCTGCTTCCACCTCCCAGGTGCTGGAATTAGACTTAAGCCACCACGCCCAGCTTATGCGGTGCTGGGGAGTTGAACCTAGGGCGAGCGCTCTAACCATTGAGCTATGTCCCTGTCCTCCTCTAGTACTTTTCAAAAATAAAAAGCAAAAGAACAGGCTTAAAAAAAATCATTTAGTCCAACCTCATTTTACAGGTGAGAAAATAGAGCCTGGAGAGTAGCAGTGACTTACTCAAGAGTACTTCCTACCACATTACCGTCGTGAAAAGCGTGCAGGAGAAAGCAGAGGGTATTGCCATGAACTCAAATTACACATCAAGTACAAATTAGAAGTCATTTCGGGGCGGGCATGTAGCTCAGTGTTAGGCCTTTGGTTCAGTTCCCCAGTACCACATACACTGGGTTTGTGGGACACACCTGTAATCCCAGCATTTGGAAGGACTGCTGTGTGTTTGAGGCCAGCCTGGACTACAGAGCAAGCCCCTCTCTTAAAAAAAAAAATCATTTGGTCCATAAACAGGCTGAGGGCTTAGCTGAGTGGTTAAAGTGCTTGGGTAGCAAGCACAAGGCCCTGGGTTTGATCAGCTAGTGTGGTGGCACAGCCTACAATCTCAGCACTCAGGAGGCTGAGGCAAGAGGACTGAGCGAGTCTGAGGCCAGCCTGGGCTATACAGTGAATAGTTTAGGACCAGCCATGACTATACAGGAAGAACCTGTCTCAAAACAAACAAACAAAACAAATTATCTGCTTTAAAAAATTTACTGCAAAACTTTAAAAGTGTTTGGGCTCATTTGAACTTCATTTTGTTTTCAACCATGCTGAGATTAGCAACATTTAAAATCTCATCAGCATTCTTTCCTAACTAGGACCTGCCACTCACTCTTACATACCAACCACATAATGCCAGAATGAGACCGAGGCCTGGACAAGGAATGGTTGAAAGAGAAGGACCAGGCCTCCAGCAGAGTGGGGCGCGGGGGGGGGGGGGGGGGGGGGGGGGGGGGGGGGGGGGGGGGGGGGGGAGGCACACAGCACTAGAGGCAGAAAGCTTGGTCCAGTGCTGGCTCCCAGCCACTACCTTAATCTCATCACACTAGTGTCCCTGTCTATCAAGTAGGACCAATAATACTATCTACTTTATCACTGCTAAGATACACTGAGTTAATACATGTAGTCTTTAGAACAATGACTAACACATGAGACCATCTAGTTGAATATAATTAATATTCAAGTTTAAACCTGTTAAATCTCCACACCCCAAAAAGACAACTGTTTTCATTTATATCTGACTCCCACTTCAATATTATTTCCCACTAAGATTCACCTTGCTAGGATGAGGGATATACTGCTTGTCTAACAAGTAGGAAGCCCTAGGTTTGATGTCCAGTGCTGGGGGGAAAGAATCAAGATGATTATCTGGCCTGCACAGATGGCTAAGTGAGGGTCTGCTTCTGAGCAATCCTAACCTTTTGTATGTACCTTGAGGCACAGCCACACGCTACTTTCCGTTGTGAACTGACACCATTTATCCAGCTGCGAGAGAAGAGTACAAAATGCTTCCCATTTCCTCCTTCCTAGGCCCTACCCCAAACTAAGTTCTTTTACTATTTCATGTTAAGAGTTTCTCCCAGGTGATTTGATTCAAACCTAGACAAAGTTTAACTGGCAAAATTTCAGCCAAACCCCATCTGACCTACAGTGTTTTTAGTTCTAGGAAAATAAAAACCTTCTATTTATGGAGGAAAAAATGTTAAAATTTGGCATTTCTCCAGAGAGAATTTGAGATTTATTGAAGGTTTTACTGTTCTCTCCACAGATAAGCAATAGAGCCAGCAGTCCACCCAAAGCAGTAAGGGTGAACAGGGACCCTGGCCTTCGAGGCCAGCATGCCCCACGCATCATTGGCACTGCTGCACCCAGAGCTCTGGCTGGATCCTACCTGTGACAGCCCTTACACTTTTGTAGTATGTTAAAAAAAATAACTTTTTTAGGGGTGCTGGAAAACCCAAAAAATTAACAGTCAAGGGCCTTGCACTTGGTAGGTACTCATACCACGACAGAGCTACGATCCCAGCCAAAGCTGAGAAAACATTGTCCAGTCAACTACATACATTTACATGGGGTCTTTCTGATGGTGGGCACATTTTAGCTAAACTTGTGAGATGAACAGGATGGAGAATGACAGAAAGGATAAAGAAACAGACAGCTGTTAAGTCTGGAATGGCTACACAGGGTAATATGCTACTGACCAAGGATTAGAGACTGTAATAGGCAGCCTGCCTGAGCTTGTTGGCCGTAAGTTTCAAAACCACAGACAAGGAAATAACAGGCTCTCCTTTCTTCAGGGAACGAATCTAGCAGATCCGTGACAGCCTCTTTCAAGAGTCTGTACTACTTAGTCCCATCAGCATGCAGGGCCGTGGCCCCTAGCGACACCCATGTTTTAATCCCTGGAGCCTGTGACTGTTACTTTGTGGATGTGACCCAGGTGGTCAAAGTTAGGTTTTCCTAGGTTACACGGTGGGCCCGAAACACATAACATTAAAGTGAGGCCGAGGGAAATACAGGAGAGAAGATGGCAATGTGATGATCTGAAGCAGACAGAAGTGGCCACCCAGTAAGTTCATTCTGAACTGACTTTCAGAACTGCAAGAATCACCGTACCGTGGTAATTTAAGAGCAGCAATAGGGTGGCTAGAGGAATGGCTCAGCAGGCAAAGTGCTTGCCTAGCAAGTGCTAAGTCAAGCACTGAGTACCAGAGTTTGATTCCCCAGCATCACATAAGCTGGGTGTGGTGGCACACGCGTGTAACCCCAGACCTTGGGAGGCTGAGGCAGGAGGATTGCCGTGAGTCCAAGGTCAGCCTGGGCTCCATACTGAGCTCAGGACCATCCTGGGCTACAGAGTGAGACCCTGTCTCAGAAAAAAAAAAAAAAAAAGGCAGCGATAGGAAAACATACACACTTTTGGTAGTGCCAGGGACTGAACCTTACACACACTTGTCAAGTGCTTCACCACTGAGCTACAGCCTCAACTCTGCAACTTGTCTATGGTTGGGTTATAAGCTGAAAACTCAGGTTACAGCCAGGCCTGGCAGCACAGACTTGCAATTCCAGCACTCTGGGAAGCTGAAGCAGGAGAATCCAAGTTTGAGCCCAGTCAGGGCAGTACAGCAACTTAGTGAGACTGTTATCAAAATCAAAAACTAAAAAATGGGCTGGGGACACAGCAGTGTGAAGGCCCTGGTTCTAACCAATACTACTACTCCCAAAACAAGGAAGCTCAGGTTATAGAGCCTTAACTTGCCCAGATACTGAGCCAGTTTCTTTCTTCTTCTTTTTTTGAGACAGGCTCTCACTTTGTATTCCAGGCTGGTCCTGAACTCAGTATACAGCCCACAGCAATTCTCCTGCCTCAGCCTCCCAAATGCCGGAATTATAAGCATGTGCCACCGCACTCCTGAGCCAGTTCTTGAAGAACCCAACCCCCAGACTGGAGTACAAATTTCTTGCCACATCCTACTACGCTTGTCTCATGGAAAAGGAGGTCAGAGGTCTTCCCAGTTATTCTTGGTTCTAGAAGCAAACAGGAGACAACAGTAGGAGTGCCTGCCAGAGCAGTGGCCAAGAGCCTCTTGCGGGTGATTGGACCCCTGGAGAAACTGATGGAAGATCCCATCATCCCAGGAAATAAAGGGCACGTGCAACTCAGCATATACCCCTGGAAGCTACGGTATTTTAGATTAACAACCACTTTGTAGATAAAAAGCATTTAAGGAAACAGGCAAAATCAACCATTTAGATGTATTAGTGTTGGCCACTGTTCTACCAACCAGTCGGAGAATTCGAGTGGAGTTCACGGGTTAAGTCTACAGGGTCCAGCAAAGAAAGAAAGGAAAAAAAAAAAAAAAAAACCTCAGAAAATTTTTACATTCAGGTTTGGGGAAAGCATGTTAGTAAAAGGGGCATTTCAGCTTTATTTTCTCAGGTGATCATTGTTCCTTAATCCCAATGAAAGGGCTGACTTGAGTTCTGCTGCTGTCACTAGCCTGTGATATCAATATTCTGAGAGGCTGAGGCAGGAGGATGGTAAGTTCTAGCCCAACCTGGGCAATACAGCAATTTGGTGAGAACTTGTCTCAAAGTAGCTGGGGAAGTAGCTCAGTGAAAAGGCCCTGAGTCTCTGGTACCAAAAACCAAACCAGCCAGCCAGTCAGCCAACCAACTAACCAGCCAACGAAACAAAGAAAAAAATAGTGGGGGGAAAAAGGCTGATCTGAAAAGGTGTCAGCTTTTGAAATTGCTAGATTCAGACTTCTGACACAGGGTCTCACTCTATAGTCCAGAGCTGGTCCAGAACTCACTACATAGCCCAAGCTGGCCTCGAACTCGACAACCCCCCTGCCTCAGGTTCCTGAGTCCTGGGATTACAGATGTATCACGACCCCAGCTTGCTGAGTGCTAAGATTAAAGGTTTGCCACTACCCCTGGCTAATTTTTACATAATGCTGGGGAACTGAATCCAGAGTTTTGCTTATGCTGGTCAAGCACTTTAACCACTGAGGTACACTCCTGATCTGAGTGCCCAAGCGGTACCAACCACAACACGACGTATAATATACTAGGTGTAATTTTACTCGAATTTTTTGAGATTAGACTATTTTTAAAAATACAACTTCAAAACACACAACTTTAAAAACCAACATGTGGGGCTGGAGAAATAGCTCGGTATTCGATTCCCCAGCCCCACATTAGCCAGGTGTGGTGGCGCAGCCTGCAATCCATCCTAGCACTCAGGAGGCTGAGGCAGAATAATTGCTGTCGAGTTCAGGCCAGCCTGGCTACACAGTGAGCTCAGAACCAGGCTGGACTACAGCGTGAGACCCTGTCTCAAACAAAACAAAACACGTGACGACCATTCCTGCCTCACCCAGGCTTCTTCTACCGAACACTGACCACGAACCAAAGGAGAAACTTAAACACCCCCAGAGAGGACACAGCTTTAAAAGGAGCAGGGCACGCCGGCCGAGCGGCACCGGCTGCCATCCTAAGCACTCTAGGACAATGAGGCGGGAGGATCGCCGAGTTTGAGCACGGCCAGCCAACTTAGCGAAACCGTCTTAAAACCAAAAAGAATACCAAAAGCGGGTGGGGGAAGGGCTGCAGCTCAATACGAAGGGCCTAGGCTCGCTATCCACTACGAAAAGAGAGGAGAGCGTGTGTCCCCTGAGGTTTTGGATCGACGGGTGCTCCTCACCTCGACGGGGTAGAGTTCGCTCGGGAATACCCCCTGCAAGTCCAAGAACAGGGTGATGGGGATGTGGGAGAGGAAGTAGAAGCCCAGCAGCCACTCCAGGCACCGCCTGGCGCCCACGGTCCCCATCCTCCGTCAGCAGGGCAAGCACGAGCACAGGCCGCCAGCACCGACACCCGCCGCGGTGCGCAAAACGCTGGCGCAAGGGCGCCAGCCAAGGCCCCGCGCCACGGTGCCCGGCTCCGCCCCCCTTGAGGGCCACGCAGGCCGCTCCCATTGGCTGGGGAAGAGAGGCGGAGCAAGGCGCGGCGGGACTCCTCTCGGGGCGCACCCATTGGCTCCTTTGAGTACAGCCGTACCTCCAGGGTCTTTCCATTGGCTGCCCCGAGCGTCGCGCGAGCTGGGCGGCGCGGGACCAATCACGTCAGTGGCGCGTTGCGCGCAGGTATCTGTTGCACGGAGCGTTGGGCGGGCACGGTGCCGCCGAGGTTCTGTTTCGTGAGCCTCCTCGTTCGGTCCTTATTTCGTCCTTTGCTCTGGAGAGTCCTGTCTGTCTGGAGCGTTTAGCAGCGCTTGTTATGTGCGCTGCCGTGGCGCTCGTGGAGCCGGAGCTCCCCTGCTGCGGGTGTCTGCGAGCGAGGCCTGCCTGGCTTGCGTGTGGCGCGCCTCCGCGAGGTCCCCGTGCGGCGTGGGTGAGGGGCCCAGAAAGCCTCGCGAAGGATGCCACCCCAGGTCACACTAAGCAGAGAACTGACGGCAGGTACGGTAGGAGGTAAAGTTGATAGGATTTGGTGATTGGCTGTGGAGAATGAGAGAGGATAAAGAATTGATTTCTCATTCAGCAAATATTGATCTTTATTCAGGGCCACACGCACAAGTCCCCCGAGTTCGATACCCCAGCACCCTATAAACCAAGCCAGGCGTGGTGGCACAGGATTGCCTACAGTCGGCATTAGGCCGGACGGCAGAGCACGACCCTGTCTTAGAAAAAAGTCTTGTCTTTGACACTGAGCAGTCTTCTACGGGTGAAGGTCGCTAATGGGCAGTTGTATGAACCTGTTGGGGACCAGATTTGGGAGACATCAGCCTTAGTGGTCCAGAAAAGATCCCACAGGAACATAACCTCATAGATCACGGAGTAGGGGACTGGATAAAGAGGAGTGTGAGGTCACAAGTGGCAGGTAGCTGAGTCAGGGGAGTGCCCACTTAGTGGCCCTCGAGAGCAGTGTAGAGGCAAGTGCCTGATGGTAGCAGAGCAGGGGGTAAGGAAGTGGGGCGCCAGGGGCCCAGTACAAACTCGTCCTGAAGGGGAGGAAGATGAGAGTCTATAGTCACTAGAGCGTTGAGATGCCCTAAGGTTTCTGGTTTGGAGAGAGGTTGTCTACAGAGGAGGAAGAGGACAGAAAGTGACTGAAGTCCCTAATGAGGTGGAGGGAAGGAGGGGTTTGGGTTGAGCCTGGGTGTTCTGTGGGTCCCTCAGGTGGGCTCCATGGCACTAGGATAGGGCTGTTGGCATTGCCTTGCTCTGGAGGTCCCTGTCTCCTAGGCTGTGCTTTTCTCCAGTGTGGGCTCTGCTGAGGAAAAGGCTGTTGAACTCTTCCAGAAGTGAAGTTCAGGGCGACAAGAGTAACTTTGAGCAGAGTGGTTGAAGTGGTGGAGCAAGCTATTCCACCTGAATGGGAGACAGGAGGTCCAAGGAGGTTGGGCCCTGGAGAAAGTAGAGAAGTGAAAACTGTAGATGTCCTGCTGTATTAGTTTGGGCTCTTTCAAAAGACAGAATTTACAGATTTTATCACAAAAGGGTCTATTAGGAAGTCTTACAAATCCAAGGACAGAGGTGGTCCAAGATGGCTGCTCAGATGTGAAGTAGATCTCCCGTCTGGGACTGCAGGACAGCTGGTGAGGTGACAGTCTGCTGTAGATCTCGGGTGAAGACCAGAGCTTGAAGATCAGCAACAAGCAGACAGGCACAAGTTGAGACTAGAGCGTATCTGTGCTGATGATCTGCAATGTGTAGCAACTTGGTGTCTGTAGACAATTACGAAGGAGAGAGCTTTCCCAGAGGAAGAAACTGTGATAATCTTCCCTCTTCCTTCCTTTTATACTGTTGGAGTTCCAGTTGGACCTCCCACATCTGGGTGGGTGTTCTTCCCTCATGGGCTGGCCCACAAATCCCTCACACTTGAATCCAGGCTGGTTCTTGATTCCCAGTCTAGGGGTGGTTCACAAATCCTAATCCTAATGGAGGTGTGGTTCCTAATTCCCTCAAGTTGACATAATCTCTTCAACAGTCACACCTGCTGAGGAAGCTTTGTAAGTGATGACGGGTGGCCCATGGCCAGGAGGTTGGGAGATTAGGACAAGGGGGTGCAATGTGTGGATTCTTGTTTCATGAAAGATACGGCCAAAATGGAGTGGATGGGAAGGTCTTTAGAGGTAAGGTCAAGAGACAGAAAGCCCAGAGGCCAGCCACATAGCAGGTGGTAGTGACTGGGGAGAGCCAAGGTCTGTGTATAAGGGAAGCAATCAGGAGGAGGGAGAGTAGGCATAGGCTACGGTATGTGTTAACCTCAGTGGAGAAACAGTGGGGGTGTGGCTTTGGGGAGTGGGAGGCTGCTGACCTTGTCCCTGAAGAGAGAGAAAATGACAGTCTGCACCAGAGAAGGCGGTGAGGAAACTGAATCCTGGGGAAAGCCAGGTGCCAATATCTGTGGAGGTGACAGGGTTAAATCTGGGTGTTTTGTAGACTCCTTGGGCGCACTCTGTCGTACTAGGTTAGGATTGTTGGCATGCTGAGTGGCCCTTGATCTGGAGTGAGTTGGCTGGGGAAGACAGTCAGCATGGTTGAAGGGAACATAGCCGTAGAGGGACACAGAGGTTCCCCCTCTGGTGGGGAGCAAGGGGTGAACAGCATGGATGGTTGAGCAAGTCTCAGGTCAGCGCTGCCTAGGACCTTAGAGCTGGCAGCCAGAGTGAAATGTGTGTCTGTGCCCAGGTTAAAGAACTGGTTCTCACTAAGAGAGCCTCAGGCAGGAACAGTTCAGAACCAGGTGCTTAAAAAAAAAAAAGCCAATGCCTGAGGACTTTAGGGAGAGTGTTTTCATGACAAGGTATGTTGTTCCTTCCTTCTCCTCTGGTCTTCAATACTGTGTGTAGCAGCACTTTCTCCTCCCAACCTTCTCCAAACCCTACGCTTGAAAGACAGGAAGTCCTTTTTTTTTCTTTTCTCCCCCCCCCCCCCCCCATAGGGTCTTGCTCAATTGCTAAGCAGTCCAGGCTAGGCTCAAACTTGTGATCCTTCTGCCTCAACCTCTTACAGTGCTGGGATTACAGAAGTGCACCACCATGCCCAGCTGAGTCACTTTCACTGGACACAGACTAGATCTGTTCCTCCTCAGGGGAGCTGTCCCAGGGCCATTCATTCTAAGACTGACCTGACATCAAATTAACCTCAGGGCCTTGGGGCATAGATAGCACTAGTTCCTGGGTTAATTCCCCTGCATCAGATGAGCTAAGTGGTCAGCTACACTTGTAATTGTATTCGATGCAGAGGCAGGAATATTGCTGTGAGATTGAGGCCAGCCTGGGCTACATAGTGAGCTCAAGATCAGCCTGGATTACAGAGTGAGAAAATCAGTCAGTCATTCAATAAAAATCAGGAGCCTCAGGCCAGGCTAAGGCAGAAGGATCACAAGTTCAAAGTCAGCCTGGACAACCTAGGGAGGCCCTATCTCAAACAACAACAACAACAACAACAAAAACACAAGAAAAATCTCTCAGTTCTCCCACTAAAGTAATATCAAACTGAAGACGGCAGTTAGAGATTTTATTTATTTATTTTTTTTGCCAGGATGGAGGGGTATTACAGTGAATCTGCCCAGCTCTTAAAACCTTTATCTATAGATGAAATAAATTTTAATTGGCTTTCCTTTTCCCATGATGGAAAGGCTCTCTGGCCCCCTTGATGAAGTTATATATATGTATATCTTAATGCAATCTAAAATGATTATTATTTTTTGAGACACAGTCTCACTCTGTAGTCTAGGCTGGTCTTGGACTCATGGCAAACCTGCTTCAGCCTCCTGAGTGCTGGAATTACAAGCATATGCCACCACACTCAGTTTATGTGGTACTGGGGAATGGAACTCAGGATCTTAGCACTTGTTAGGTAAGTGCTTTAACTGCTGAGCTATTCCTCCAGCCAATATAATTAGATGATTGACTTAAAGTCATACTGCTGCAGAAATTGGACCAAGAGCCACCAGACACTAAAGGAGGGTCTTTTATTACACATGCAGATACAGGAAGCTGACACTGAAAGTCCTGGGCCCTGAGCTCACGGTTGAGTTCACATTTCTAAGGCTTTCCGGGGCAGTTAGCAGAGAACTGAGCTGGTATTTATTGATTGGTTGGCATAGATTTGGTGCTGGCGGGAAGGTAAGATTTGAGACCCTTTCCTGTTTCAGCTTGGGCAAACATTAAGCAGATAAGCAAGGTATGGAAACAAAACTGCAACTAAGCTGGTTACACAACTGAGTCGAGGTCTACGAGGGAGGGATGAAGGGACAGAAATTCCATTACAGAGGTTTTTCTACCCTAGGAATACGTATACAGAAAAATACCTGGGAGTCAATTTTGTTTGTTGCATTTTGCCATCACAGTACAAACATAAATGGATCTATTTATGGTCAATGACAATTTTTTTGTCTCAGAAGTAAAAATTAAATTAGTCATGGGCTGCAGTGCAACTCAGTGGTTAAAACACTTGCGTGGGAGTTAGGTCAGCTGTTAGCATGCTCCCCTAGTGAGAGCAAGGCCCTTGTGCTGATTCCCCAGCACTGTGTATGTAAAGACCTTGTGCGTGTGGTAGTGCACCTCTGTAATCCAAGCTCTTATGAGGCTAAAACAAAAGACTTGCCATGAGTTTAAATCCAAGCTAGGAGCTGGAGGAATGGCTCAGTGGTTAAACCACTTACCTTGCAAGCGCTAAGTAGTGAGTTCGATTCCCCAGCACCACATAAGCTGGATGTGGTGGTGCATGCCTGAAATCCCAGCACTTGGGAGGCTGGGACAGGAGGATTGCCTTGAGTCCAAGGCCAGTCTGATTTCATCCTGAGCTCAGGACCAGCCTGGACTGTAGAGTGAGACCCTGTCTTGAAAGAAAGAAAACAAAGCAAAACAAAAAGCCAAGCTAGGCAAGTGAGACCTTGTTTCAAAAGTAATAATTTTAAAAGGTTGGCTACCCTTAAGTGCTTTGAATATTTATAAAGACTACAAAGATATTTAAGTTAAATAAAACACCTGGGTTATTTATGATATAAAATGCTAAAGACCTTTTGCTAAAAATCTCTATGTTCTTTATTTCTAACTTATGATAACTGAAGTTCCCAGGAAACAGCCTCCCTCAAAATGAACCTCCTATGGATGGGCTCATTGGATTCCCCAGAATTTGTGGAGAGGGTGGGGTGTTTCCATAGCCACGTTTTCAGGAGCTATCTTGGCCCCTTTCCTGGCCACATCTGTCATTCTTCCCCCACCCTGCATTGGACTTAACATCTTGAACTCACTCTGGAGCGCAGGCTGGCCTTGGACTCATGGCAATCCTCCTGCCTCAGCCTCTGGAGTCTTGGGATTACAGGCCTGTGCCACCATGCCCAGCTTTACTGGGTTTTAAATAACTAAAAAGATAATAGGTATTGATGCCACAAAAGTAAAATTATCTTACATCTCTATGGCTGGCAAAGGCCAAGGGAAAAACATGTCCTTATTGGTAAAATAGACATTAATTCTTGCTTACTGTATTAAAAGGCTTTCAGTTCTGTTAGACACAAAAATTTCTAAAGATGTAATTAGGCTGCAGCTGTTTTATTTTTGAGTCAGGGTCATGCTCTACTGTCCAGGCTGGACCTGACCTCATTTTGTAACCCAGGCTACCCTTGAATTCACAGCAATCCTCCTGCCTCAGACTCCCGAGGGCTGGGATTACAGGTTTGTCCCACCACACCTGGTTTATGTGGTGCCAGACAACTGAACTCAGGGCCTCATGCTTGCTAGGCGAGCACTCTAACCGCTGTGCTATTCCTCTGCGCTCTGCAGTTGTTAATCTTAAGTAACATGCTTTAAAATCTGTTGATTATGCCTTTTAATACTGCATGCTTGTGTTAAATGTTTTTAAGGGAGCACAATGAAAAGTAACCAGAACGGGAGGAGAAAGATATACAAAGGACATCGGTATGCAAACACTTTTAGTAAAAGGATTTTTATAGTGTTCATAAATGATGTAAAAGTCTCTAGTAGTGTGTAAAAATGTGTGGAGGATAAAACAATTTATATGGTTATTCTGCTTGTTTGCTTTTTGGATTTGTAACTCAGAAGCTATATTTGGAAAAAAATTTTATTTTCTTTGCTGCTAACATATAGCTAATGACTAAAACATAACACTATTGTCAATCCTCAGTCATTTCCTCTCCAACATACAATCAGATAAGGTTGCAGGTGATTGTTTTTATAGAGGACTAAAGATATGTACATCTGAGGACAAAATATGCTGTGACTCTAAGCTTTACCCAGTGTTAAGCTTGTGGAGCTAAAGTTACATAAGTTTAATATATGCAAAGTAACCAATACATAAGACACACTACATCTAAATTAAACCATAAGTGATCAAAACCTTTGCTAGCTCTACTCCTTATATTTGGTACAATTAAATTAATACAAAATCTATCAGTTTTAACTAAATATGTTTTTCCCTTTTTATTAATGTATACATATGTGAATATATACATATGTGTGTGATACATGTTTACATTGAACTTGAGTATTTTGTGCACAAATATATATCATGCTAACATTATAATCCAGGACCTCTGGTCAAGATGGCGGCCAACTAACAGAGCTGCACAATGGCTCGTTGTGAACCCACTTAAAAAGTTGAGCATATAGTAAAAAACTGCCTGCTGAACGTAGCTAGAACAGGAAGGAGCACTCCAACAATTGAAAAGCCACAGGAAGGTCAGAAACTCTGAAAACACATCAGAAGCAGAGGTAAATAGCCCAGGAGGTATGAATGACTGTAGGCCGCTGGCATCTGCAGACAAAGGAAAGCCTGTCTGGAACCCGCAACCTCTGACTGAGCTGGGAGAGGAAGGAACCCCCGGACAACTGAAAGGAGGCCATTGGAATGTCAGAAATCCTGAAGACACCTCAGAAGTGGAGGAAAATAGCACCTCAGGGAGCAGACCCAGACCAACTAGAGCAGCCCTGAACCATAGGCATCTGTAGATAGAGGAAGCCCGGAGCCTGGAATCTCAGACCAAGGTAAGTGAGGATCTGGGAGAAGTGGGAATTGACAGCAGCTGGTAGCCCCAGCCTCCCAAAACAAGCCTGCAGGTAGTGCTTACTGCAAATGCAATGTGAGCTTCCCCTAGAAAAAGGCTCCAGGAGCCGAGACAAGAAGCACTGGTGAGCAATCTTAACAGGCAGTGACAGAAAGAGGAGCCATAAAAAAAAAGAGTCCAAAACTGATCTGTTTGGAGTAAAAGAAGGCTCAGAAGAGCACATTGAGTTTTTGGGATCACTCTTAAACAGTGTCTAGGAAGAAACAGGCACAAAAGACAGTGGCAGAGAGAAGAGAAAAGCTGCCAACACCCAGAACAGCTTGGGTGGTAGTGGGAGCACCTCCAAGGGTAGAGAGCCCTGTGCTTGGGGGAAGAAAGACAGGACAGGACAGATGGGAGAGCTTTGCTGAGTGGGGTGAGGGACACTCTAGAGGCCACCAGACTGCCTACTCCAGAACAGAACTGAGGAAATTTGGCTCCCCACACACCCTTGTAGCCACTCAAAGAAACCTCTTGACTAGACCTTTAAAGTGAAGTCCCCCAGCAACAGAAACATGGGGCAAAGGCAAGGTAACCCGCTACACACAGAAACACCCGAGACCCCAGAAACTAATGTCATGGGCCCTGAAGCAGTGAAACTAATAGGGAAGGAAGTCAAAAAAACACATACAACAGTTGGTTTCTGTGAACAGTCACTTCAAATAAGATACTCTTAAAGAAATGCAAGTAATGATCAGCAGGCCTAAAGAGGAGCTTACTAAACAAATATAGTGGTCCTAATGGATACAAAGTTTACTGAGCACATAGAAGCCACAAATAAAAAGTTGGCTGAGGTAAACAAGGAAATGCAAGATATGAAGGAACATTTTGATTGAAAAGTGGAAATTTTTGAAAGAAATCTAGTTGAAATTCAGGATATGAAAAATACATTTGAAAGCAGGGGAAGTCAACTCGAACATTGTAAGGAGAGAATTTCAGACCCTGAAGAGAAGGCTGAGGAAACAAATGCTATAATTGGGCATGACTCCAAAATTAGAAATAAGCAAAGTAGCTGGATACAGCAGCTGATGGATGATTCAAAGACAGCCAATCTCAGGACTATGGGTGTAGGAGAAGGAACAAAAGATAGCACCAAATATTTTAATAACTTATTCACTGAAATCATACTAGAAAAATTCCCAAATCTAGGAAAAGGAATTTTCAGGTACAAAAAGCTTATGGAACACCAAATAACCTCAACCAGCAAGAAGATTCACCATGACATGTCATAATCAAAACCTCAGGAATACAACATAAAGAGAGAATATTAAAAGCAGCAAGAGAAAAACAGACACTCTACCAAGGCAAACCCATTTGAATTATCACAGATTTCTCAATGCACACCTTAAAGGCCAAGAGAACCTGGAGCAAAATACTTCAAGATTTAAAAAAAAAAAAAAGCAAGTGTCAACCCAGGTTGTTGTATCCAGCAGAATTATCCCTGAAAATTGAAGAAGTAAAATTTTTCATGACCAAAAATCCCTAAAGAAATTTGTAACCATGAGCCCAGCACTGCAGAAAATGCTTGAAGGAATCTGAGAGAGACAGGGACAGGAAGCACCAAAAAACATGGAGGAAAGGAAATGTCTAAAGAGAAAGAGTAACAAAAAAGGAGACATCAATCATTTGATGTATATCCCACTAAAACAGTACCAGCTTTCTTGTAAGATCTGTGAAAACCTCATAATCATTATTTTTATTAGTATACTAGGTTGCAAAACAACAGTTATACTCAACATGGGGAACTGGTATAAAATCTTAATCTGTGAAACTTTTGATATGTATGATGTGTAAAGATACTTAGCTGGGGGTGGAGTGGCAGAAGTCAGTGGTTTTGATTTGGGATATTTTTAGTTTTAAAAACAGTAAGAAATGGTAAATAAGTGGTTCTTGTGGTCTTTTCCCTGAAGCTGTGATTGACTGGTAAAGATAAAAGATCACATAGCCTTAGTCCATTAGTCAGCTGCTAATTCAACCTGTGACTGTTGAATTTTACTTTTTAATTTCATGACCTGTAACTAAATTTGTGATGATGATCTTACTCATTTCTTCCTGCTCCTCTTTGGGAAGGAACTCTTTAAAAATTTTGAAGTAACTAAGTAAGCCATTATATCTATTGCTTTATGTGTAATATACTTTTGTGATACAGACTTAAGTTCATTTAAGGTAGTAATTTATTTAGTCTTTGATATAAGTTTAGCCTAAGAAAACTGATTGATATAACATGAATGTATAGCAGCACAACTGATTTTATTAGCCAAATCTTGAAAGAAGCCAATATGCGCAAGTACAGATGACTGGATAAAGAAGATGTGATATATATGTACATAATGGAGTAATACTCTGCCATTAAGAATGACGCATTTGAGTCATTTTTAGGAAAATAGATGTACCTTGAGACCATTACGCTCAGTGAAATGAATCAGACCTGTATAAGTAAATACCATATGATTTCTCTAAGAGGAGAAAACCAAACCATAAAAAAGTAAGATACAGAAGAAGATGGACTTTGTAGAGAGGGAAATAGAATGGGGGGGGGTTAGAGGGACGGAAGGAGAAAGGAAGGTGATCTACGGAAAAGAAGAATCAAATGGAGGTGCCACTGGGAGTTAAGGGGGAGGGGGAAGTTGTGGGAGGATGCAAAAGGGGTGGTGTAATTTTGTCATGATATACGTGTGCACAAAATAGTCAAGTTCAATGTAAATATCACACATATAAATGGGAAAACACAAAATTACAATCCTTCATATATATATATATATATAATGGGGAAAACAAAATTACAGTCCCTTCCCCCTTTTGACCTTCCCATCCCTTCTTCCTCTTCCCTCACACTATTACCCCATTTGGTTCTATACAATGACTGAATTTTGGATTTCTCATTGTGACCATTGAAGAGATTATGTCAATTTGAGGGAATCAGGAACCACACCTAGATTGGGATTTGAGAACCAGCCTGGATTAGAGAGTGAGGTGGACCGGCCAGTGAGGGAAGAGCACCCACCCAGATGTGGGAGGTACAGCTATAACTCCAGTGGTATAGAAGGAAGAAGGAAGACTTACAGCTTCTTCCTCTGGGAAAGCTCTCGCCTTAGCAATTATCTAAAGATACCGAACACCGACTTGCTACACGCTACAGACCTTCATCACAGATTGATTCTAGTCTTGACTTGCACCTGTTGCTGCTCTGCAGTTACTGATATTCAGTCTGCAGTCTTCGCCATTGTTCTTCAAACAACCAAGATCTGCAGCAGACTCTCATCACATCGGCTGTCCTGCCGTACCGGATGGGAGATCTATTTCATGAATGACCAGCCATCTTGTACTGCCTCTATCCTTGGATTTGTGAGCCTTCTTAATAGATCCTTTTTGTTATAAAATCTGTAAATTCTTCATTTTGAAAGAACCCAAACTAATACACTCATATTAGAGAAATCATGCAGTATTTAACCTGCATCTGACTCATTTCACTGGGCATGATGGTCTCACGTTCACAAGTTGCATCCACTTACCTAAAAAAAGTCTCCAACCTATCTGTCTTTATGGAAGAGTAGTACTCCATTGTGTACATATACAATTTACATATCCTTTGATCTGTTTTGGGGAAGTTTGGTGTCTTCCACATCTTAACATAATGATAGCTGTGCCTAAAACACTATCCATTCCAACTAGCTCCACTCTAATAACTAAAAAAGATTAAGTATTTATCCACAAAATACATATTATATCCACACCTGTCTCTATCCCCCCAACACAATGTCCCACTGATTCTAGTTTTTTAGTCATAATTATTATAAAATCTTAAGACATAGGTTAAAAGTGTTATATACCGTTTTTGCTTTGGCCAGTTTTTCATGGAAATTTTTGCTATCTTTTCCCAGCTCCTGACAAGATCTAACCCAAGGTCTTAAATGGTAATCATCAACTGCAGAACAAAACAAAACTATGAGACAAATAAAATTGAACCTAATCAACAGACTAGGTAAACTGAGCCTAAGAACTACTAATACTTCTTAGCTTCCTTGCCAAGAGATAATAGGTTTATATACCTAAGTGCCTAGCTGGACGAATAGCACAGTGGTTAAAGTGCTTGCCTACCAAACACAAGGCCCTGGGGTTGATGCCCCAGCACCACATAAGCTGGGTATGGTGACACACAAGCCTGTAATCTCAGCACTTGGGAGACTGAGGCAGGAGGAAAATAAAGTGTCTGCCAGCACAGAGACCGTGCCCTAAATCTATGTAAGTACAGTCTAACAGACTTGCCAGATGAAATCCAAATTTCAGTTGGTCAAAAGTGAGGACCCTTTTCCTATGCTCTTTGCTTACTTTCTAGTTGTCACTGTATTAATTTTAATTGATGTCTATTCAGTTGCCTTGTTGAGGATTATTATTATTATTATTATTTTTGAGGTAGGGTCTTGCTCTGTGGCCCAGGCTGGTCCTGAACTCACTTTGAAGCTTAGCCTGGCCTTGGGCTCACAGCAATCCTCCAGCCTCAGCCTCCTTAGTGCTGGGATCACAGGTGTGCACCACCACACCAGCTTTACGAGGTCCTGGGGAATAGAACTCAGGGCCTTGCCTTGCAAGCTCTTTAACTGCTGTGCAGTTCTTCCAGCCCGAGAATCTTTTTCACATTTCAAAAATCCAGAACTATGGTGGCCAAACAGTTTCCAGGACTGTTCAGAGAAATGAGAAATTCTTGATCTTTCACCCTTGCGCAAGCCACCCTTGGCTTTACACTTCAATTCATTAAAAGCCAAAACCTCTGATAGATCAGCAAACTTGAGTTGCCCTCACAACACCCCCATTCACTGTGAAGCAGCTATGGACATGATGACCTCACCCTTTTGCCAATAATTTGATTTGTTGTTCTCTCAGAAAGGATATGGTGATCAAAAAGCTAAATTCTTAGTGCCCACACTTCTCGGATGCAACTCTGCCCAAAGTGTCCTCAACAGTCAAGTGTGTACTGGCTCTTGAGGATGCAGTATGTGGACTTCAAATGGGCTGAATAGGAGGTAAAGAAATAACAGTGATTAAAGCACTTGCATTGCAAGCACAAGGCCCTGAGTTTGATTCCCTAGCACCAAATACAGCTGGGTGTGGTAGCGTACACCTGTAATTCCAGGACTCAGGAGGCTGAGACAGGAGAATTTCCTTGATTGCCTTGAGTCCAAGATCAGTCTGGGCTACCTAGTGAGTTCAGGACCAGCCTGGCTATAGAGCAAGACCCTGTCTCAAAAAAAAAAAAAAAAAAAAAAAAAGTGTTCACCTTTAGCTGCATCACCTGTTGAAAACCGTAAGTAAACAAGTTCAAAACCCTAACTATATATTTAGGATTAATTTTTCTAATTTAAAACTTGGTGTGTTTCCTTACATGTCAAAAATAATGTTGATCTTCAAGATTTTAATAAGGTTATGTGCTTTAATTAATCATGTTTTTCTTACCTCCATTACAGTGGCTCCATCATTTCATATAGTTTGAATTTAAAACCAATCTCTCTCTCTCCAGGTTTTTGACTCTGTGCTGTCTTTCACTGTATTGACATTGATATTAGAGATGAAAAGTTATGACCTCAGGCTAACTCCTAGCTTACTAACTCGTGTATGGGATACTCACATATCTTAGGTTTTTAATCCAAACTGTACAAAAGCTATTAGTCTCCCAGTGATAATAACATTCATGGTAGATTAATCAAAGTGTGGCCAAATGCTAGAGTCAAAGGGGGTCTTACTAAAAATATAAGTGCCAAACTTAAAAAAAAATCTTTTGGATGGGTTAAATTCACAGTGTACTTTACAAAATTTTTTTAAAAATCAAACTTTTACAACTATTTCCAAATTAAATAATGGAAAAAGAGTCTATATTTATCTTAGTAGAGATTTTTAACAATATTGGCAGTATATAAAATGAAAATAAAAAAATAAAATGGAAATATAGGAGGAATGAAACAGCGGTTAAAGCATTTGCCTTACAAGTGCAAGGCCCTGAGTTCAATTCCCCAGCCCCATATAAGCTGGGCATGGTAGTGGCTGAGGAAGGAGAATTGCCATGAGTCCAAGGCCAGCCTGGACTGCAGAGTGAGATCCTGTCTCAAATAAATAAATAAAAGTGAGAGAAATAGAATTTAAAATGTAGACTTGATTTTTTTCTTTTTTTCTTTTCTTCTTTTTTGAGACAGTCTCGCTGTGTAGTCCAGGCTGGTCCTGAACTCATTATGGAGCCCAGGCTGGCCTTGAACTCACAGAAATCCTCCTTCCTCAGCCTCCAAGTGCTAGGATTGCAGGCCTGTGCCACCACACCTGGCTTATACTCAGAATACTCAGAAATGGGATTACTAGATCAGATGGTAATTCTTAGTTTGAGGAACTGGCAGTGTTTTTTTGCAGCAGCTGCACTATTTTCCATTCCTACCAGCAATGCAGTAAAGGTTCCAATTTCTTCACATCCTTCCAACATTTGTACAGCATTTTTTGATTCTTAAAAATCTTTTGGTTTAAGTATTTTTTTGGGCTGGAACTTTATAGTTTCAGATAATTCTAATTATGGGAAATGTTTACCATATAAACCAACTGGAAAAATTCTCACTGGCAAAGCAGTCAGTCAAAACAGATTTACTTTCTGTTGGAAAAAGCCATCGTTTTACAGTGTTTCTGCAAAAAACATCTCATTTCACAATTTTGAGAGAGCTGTGTCATGGTGAAGTACTGCCAGTCTCAGTATTTCTCCCTGTGCTCTTTGCTTACTTTCAGGGGCCTTCCTCTCAGGATTGATGTGCTGTCTGACAGGAGTGATAGGGAAGAGGTGAAGTCTTGGTGTGTCATGCTGGGCAACGAACCCAGACTTGCATGGGTGCTACGTAAGTGCTCTCCATCTGTGCCATATTCTAATCCAAGGGCTTTCTAACTAAAAAGGGCTTAGGCTGTCCTAGATTTGGCAACCGAGGATGTTTCTATACCCAAGACTCTTGTGCCAGATACTGCCTGGGATATGATACAGGTGCATCTTTCTGTTGTAAGTGGGAGGACAGGGATGGAGGAAACCACAGAGAAGCTGACTCTCCTATAATCTTAGGTGCCCATATACTTCCTCGGGGTGTTCATTTACCCCCCAAGGGGTCCATATCTCAGTTTAAAGTCAAGAAGTCAGCTCTTAATTTGTTTTTCCCACAAAGCATCTTACTGTCACAGTGGCCTGCATTTTTTAGTTCTTACTGCATGTTCACCGATTTCTTCTTCACTTGGCACTGGAGATCTGCTTTCAATTATTTTTTTTTATGGTACTAGAGGATTGAACCAAGGACATCATGGATGCTAGACTGTAGCCCAGGCTGGCCTTGGACTCAGGACAATCGCCTGCCTCAGCATCCTGAGAGCTGGGATTACAGGCGTTTCTCACCATGCCCAGCTTTATGTGGTACTGGGGAACCGAACTCAGGGCCTTGCACTTGTAAGGCAAGTGATTTCACAGGTCTGCCTTTCCACCAGCAACCAAGCCCTTTTTATTTGCTTGAGACAGGCTTAACTAAATTGCTGTGATTGGCCTCAAGCAGCTTAAGCCTCTTAAAATGCTGGGATTATAGGCATGTACCACTGTGTCTAGCATTATTCTTCCTAAAATAATTTCCCTTTATTTATTTATTTTTTGAGACAGGGTCTTGCTCTGTAGCCCAGGCTGGTCCTGAACTCACTATGGACTCCAGGCTGGCCTTGGACTCCAGGCAATTTTCCTGCCTCAGCCTTCCGAGTGCTAGGATTACAGGGATTGCAGGTGTGTGCCTGCCACGCCCGACTTGGGGGTAATCAAGTTTGAGTACTTAGCCCTTGCTAGGCAGTAGTTTTAACTGCTAAGCCATTCCTCCAACTCCATAATTTCCCTTTAGAATGAGGGTTTGTTGATACAATACTGAGTTTTCTAAAAATATCTGGTGTCTTAATTTCAAAATTCATGCAAATTTTGCATTATGTTCCTTAATGTTTTTATTTTAACATAAAATTATTAAGTGATGTACTAATCAGCAGGGCTCTCCCACCCCTAGGCGACACATGGCCTATCAGAAGTAATGTCTTCTATGTAGTAATTGTCCACTAACGGTAGTTATTATTATTAGTATTGACATCCCATATATTTACTATATTTGAAGTTATATTTATTTTAAGTTCACCAGTGTCTTAGACAGTCCTACCTAGATCTGGGTTTGCCAACCTCTGGCCACAAGCAGCATTCTAGGAACGTCTGTAGAACAGAAAGTGAGCAGCAGGACAGCGTGGAAAACTTTATCTGTGGGGCTCAGGGTGCATGTGATTAAAGTGCTTGCCCAGCATGTGCAAGGCCCTGGGGTCATCCCACTTTTTATTTTTATTTTTATTTTTTAACAAATTAAAGGGTGGCATGCCAAAAGACATTCCTCTGAGAAGAGTACCCCAGGACATCCTGTAGGGCCAAAGAGAGAAGTGTTTGCTGACGTTCAGCCATCTGAATACTCAGAGGCCTTGGCAGGATTGCCCAAGGGAGACAGACTACTGCTCAAGCCAGTGGCAGCCCTCAGTGTCAATCCACACGGTGCTGGCTTCACAGGCACATGAAAGCATGAAAGCTTCTACCTAGATTTCAGAAGGCCTTAGAAGCCAGGCAGGCAGTCTGCCCCTGAAAGGGCAGTGCATAAAGTTGTGACGATGAAGCCCAAAGTGCAGTGGAGACCCCGGGAACTTGGAGAAGCCTGGCACATGGATCATCTGCAGATGAGAATCACAGGCTACGCGTGGCGCCAGCCCAGAAGAGACGCTATGGGGCAACAGCAAGAGGCAGTGCTGCAGGGGGAGACTAGCCACGCCCCGGGGCTCACATCCTGCCAGCTAAGCCCAGGTTCTGGACACAAAACTGCAGGATTCAACCATTGGCCTTGCTGGGTTTGTGCTTTTTTGGGTCTGACTGCTTTCTCTCCTATTCCTTTTTTTGGATTGGAAATGTTTACCCTGTGCCACTGGATGTTGGAAGTGTTTACCTTTTCTTTGATTTTTCACAGGGGCTCACAACTGAGTTTGCATAAGGAGGTGAACATGAGTCTTCTGTGGACGACCAAGGTCAGAATATTATGGTTTGGGCCTGGAATGTCCCCCAGAAGCATCATGTTATTTGTATGTTGTAGAATGCTATGGAACCTTATGCTGTTAAGAGTTAGGGCAACCCACCTGGGACCCCCTCTCAGATAGGGGGAGCTTTGGGGCTGGAGGAATGGCACAGTGATTAAAGTGCTTGCTGTACAGGCCCAAGGTCCTGAGTGCGATTCTCCATAATCACATAAAGCCGAGACGGGTGCCACATGCTTGTAATCCCAGCACTCAGACTGCCATGAGTTCAAGGACCAGGCCGGGCTACAGAGCAAGACCCTGTCTTAAATATTGGGAGCTTTTATTCCTCTATCCCTTGTTTCTAAATAAAGAGCTGTTACAAAACAAAACAAAAAACAGGCAGGGCCTGGCCAATAGGGGCAGATTACAAGTATGTGATAGATTAGGGGCATATAGAGGATTATGGGTGTGTGACACATTACTGGATGTGTGACCTGGAAGGGGAAGTTCATTGGGCAGTGGCAGATATGGAGGATCATTTTGTTTTAGAAGTGGAAAATATAAAATCAAACAGCAATCCAAGATAGGAAAAAATCACCTGAAAGCAGGGGAAGCTGGTCAAACGTCCTGAGACCACAGCATTAGACTTTGAAGAGGTTGATGAATTAAGTGCTGTATTTAGGGATTACTTAAAAATAATCAAGAGACCAAGGAAGCCGGACGCCAACATCTGTTGGATGACTCAGGAAGACATCAGAATTATGGGTGTGAAATCTGAGTCATCTGTAGGAAGATGGAAGCACCTTGAGACCATTTTGCTCAGCAAGATGAATCAGACCCAGAAAGTTAAATATCAAATGATTAATTTAAGAAAACTAAACCATAAAAACATGTAAGAGATATGGATGAAAGTAGGAAGATGGACTTTGTGCAGAGGGAAAGGGAAAGTAGGAGAGAGGGTATGAGAGGGTAGAAAAGGATGCACTATGTGAATAAAAAAGAACTGGATGAGAAAAAGCAAAAGACAGCATAGAAGTTTTTTTTCTTTTTGCTGAAATCATAGCAGAAAATATCCCAAATCTAGGAAAACAAAATAAAATTGAGGCACAAGAGGCATTTAAAACAACAAATAACCTTGACCAGAAAAGAAACTTGCCATATCACATCATAATCCAAATTTCAGAAATGCAACATAAAGAATATTAAAAGCATTAAGAGGAAAACAGACATGATGAAGGGAAGCCCACGTAAGTAACTGCAGACTTCCAGTCAAGATAGTGGCCAAGTAAGAGAACTGCAGTGTCTGCTCGTGGATCCACTTAAAAAGTTGAGAATATAGTCAAAACCTGCCTGTTCAACATAGCCAAATAACCAATTTCTTAGTGCAAACCTTACAGGTCGGGAGAGCCTGGAATGAAATATTTCAAGATTTAAAAGAAAGCAAGAGCTGGGGGTTTAGCTCAGCAGTTAAGAGTGCTTGCTTAACAAGCCCAAGAACCTGGGTTTGAATCCCTTGCATTAAATAATCTGACGTGGTGCAGGACTATAATCCTAGTACTCAGAGGGCTGAGGCAGAAGGATTGCTGTGAGTTCAAGGCCAGCCCGGGCTCCACAGGGAGTTCAGAACCACGCTGGATTATGGAGTAAGACCCTGTCTCCAAAAAAAAAAAAAAAAAAAAAAAAAAAAAAAAAAAAAAGAACTGAAGAAATAGGACAGCAATTTTTGAATGCAAGGCCCTGAGTTCAAATCACCAGCACCACATAAAGTGAATATGATGACACATGCCTGGAATTCCTGTGCTCGGGGCTGAGGCAGGAGGGCTGCTTTTGAGTTTGAGGGCAGCTTGGTTTACATAGTGGGTTCAGGACTAGCCTGGACTACAGAGTGAGACTCTACCAACCAGCAAACACACACTCACATACTTCATGACCACTATAGCAGCACTGCAGAAAAATACTCGAGGGAATCTTAAGAGACAGAAAAGCAGCACCAAAGAATTCAGAGGGAAGGAAACATCACACCAACACCAGGAAAAAAAAAAAAAAAAAGAATGACGAAATTCAGTAAAAATCGTACAATAATTACTCCCAATGCTAATGGCCTTAATTTGCCAATCAAAAGACACAGACCCAACCATTTGTTTGTAAGAGACACACCTCACCCACAAAAATGCACAAAGGCCAGAGGTGAAAGGATAGAAAATAATACACCATTATACTGGAGCCTGAAAACAAGCAGAAGTGGCTGTGTGATTCAGAGACACAGAATTCAGACCAATCAAAACAGATCAGAAGACACAAAGATGGACTTTATATACTGGTAAAAGGAATAATAGAACAGGAAGAGCTCACAACTATAAACATATGCACCCAGTGCTGGGAAGACCAATTACATAAGCTATTGGAAATGAAATGTCAAGAAGACCCCAATACAATCATAATTGGGGACTTCAATATGCCACTGTCATAAATAGACAAGTCAACCAGATAAAATCAACAAACAATAGAGTTAAATCACACAGAACAAATGGATGTAACAGAGATCTAACAGTGTTTTAGTCAACATCATCAGAATATACTTTCTTCTTGGCAGTACATGAGACTGTTTCCAAAACAGATCATGTATTTGGCCATAAGGTATGCTTAACTAAATAAAAAAGAACTGATAAATTTCCTGCATATTACCAGATAGTAGTGGAAACCAGAAATCAACAGCAAAAGAAAGTACAGAACTATACAAATTCATGGATATTAAATAATACATTATTGAATAAGCAATAGACCAAGAAATGAGGAAAACTTCCCGAAGTCAAATGATAATGGAAGCACATCACACCAGAATCTGTGGGATACAATGAAAACAGGAAATTTATAGGTGTGAATGTACATATTAAAAAACAGCAATATCAAGTAACCTGATGATGCAGTTCAAACCCTAGAGTAACAAGAATAAGTCAATTCTACAAGAAATAGTAAAGAAATTACAAGAATCAGGGTGAGATCAATGAAATTGAAACTAAGAAAAGAATACAAAAGATCAATGAATGGAGTTGGTTCTTCGAAGGGTAAGACTGACAAACATCTAGCCAAGTTCACCTAAAGAAAAAAAAATCTCATCAATGCAATCAGAAATGAAGAAAGTGAAATCAAGACAGATACTACTGAAATCCAGAGGATTATAAGAAACAATTTAGAAAACTTATATTCCAATAAATTTGAGAATTCAGAAGGCATGGATAAATTTCTGGACACATAAAATACCAAAATTGAACTAAGAAAATACAGTAGGCCAGTAACAATGGATGAAGCTGAGGCACCAGTGAAGGGTCTAACAAAGAAAAGACCAGGACCTGATGGATCACCCAGAATTTTATCAGAACTTCAACAAGAGCTAGTGCCAGTGCTTTTCAAACTTTTCCATGAATCTGAAAGACAAGGAACACTGCCAAACTCCTTCCTAAAAATTATCACTTTGATATTCAAATACACATAGACCTAACAAAGAAAACTACAGGAGCTGGAGGAATAGCTCAGTGGTTAAAGCACTTGCAAGCACCAAGTACCTGAGTTCGATTCCCCAGCACCACATAAGCTGGGTGTGATGGCACATGCCTGTAATCCCAACACTGGAGGTTGAGACAGGAGGATTGCCGAGTCCATAGTGAGTTTAGGACCACCATGGGCTACAGAGCAAGACCTTGCCTCAAATAAATGAAACAAATTATTAAAAAAGATCATACACTGTGACCAAGTTGGCTTCATCCTAGGCATGCAAGGACAAAAATCACATGATTATTTCTAGATGCAGAAAATGCCTCTGGCAAAATACAACATCTCTTCATGATAAAAACCCTGATGAGGAGCTGGAGGAATGGCACAGTGGTTAAAGCACTTGCCTAACAAGTACAAGGCCCTGAGTTCAATTTCTCAGCACCACATAAAGCTGGGCATTGTGACTCAAGCCTGTAATCCCAGAATTCAGGAGGCTGTGGCAGGAGGACTGCCTTGAATTCAAGGCTAGCCTGGGCTACATACACGAGTTCCAGAACAGACTGGGCTACAGAGCAAGACTCTGTCTCAAAAAAAAAAAAAAAAAAAAAAAATTGTACTCTGAAAAAATAAACTGAAGAGAATACTATACAGTGGATGGGGCTGGAGGAATAGCACAGTGGTTAGAGAACTTGCTTAGCAAGTGCAAGGCATTGGGTTGATTCCTCAGCACCACATAAACGACAGAGTAGAACATGGCCAAATCCCAGCACTCAGGAAGCTGAGGCAGAAGGACTGCTGTGTATTCAAGGCCAGCCTGGGCTACATAGGGAGGTCAGGAGGGGGAAAAAAAAAGAAGAAAAATGGAAAGATACTTCCTGTTCTTGGATAGGCAGAACTAACACTGCCAAAAATGGCAATACTACCAAAAACTGACATATCTATTCAATGCAATACCAATCAAAATACCACCAGTATTTCCACAGAACTGGGGGAAAAACATGAAAATTTATACAGAACCAAAAGACCTAGAATAGCCAAAACAATCCTAAAAGAAATCACACCACCAGACATCAAGTCATATCACAAAGGAACGGTGATAAAAACCATATGGGGGCTGGAGGAATTGCTCAGTGGTTACAGTGCTTGCTTAGGAAGCACAAGCCCCAGAGTTCAATCCCCTAGCACCACATTAGATAGGTGTGACCCCCCCCCCACCCCCCGTAATCCCCGCACTTGGGAGGCTGAGGCAGGAGGATAGCTTGGACTAAAGAGCAAGACCAAAAGCACATGGTATTGGCACATAGACAGGTGAGCTAATGGAACAGGACTGGGGATGCAGAGACAACCTTGAGCACCTTCAAAAAACCTATGCTGTTTAACAGTGGTACTGGGGAGCTGGGGCACAGCTCGGTGGTTAAAGTGATTGCTAGCATGGGCCAGGTCTCGAGTTTGATTTCCTGGCATCATGTAACACCGGCATGCTGGCCCACACCTGTAATCCCAGCTCTTGGGAGGTGGAGGTAGTTGGAGTGCTGTGAGTTCCACAGCAACCTGAGTCCACAGTGACTTCAGGACCAGCCTGGACTACAGGGAGATGCTGCCTCAAACAAAGAAAGCAACAACAGAAAAAGGATGCTGAGAAAACTGGTTAGTTACATGCAGAACAAAAAAAGACCCATGTTTCTTGCTATCTACCAAAGTCAAATCAAAATGGACCAAAGACTTTGGCATTAAAATGGAAACGTTGAACCTGCTGGAAGTTAAACAGGCAAAATCCTGAGTACATATGCACAGACAAGGTCTTTCTCAATAAAACATCCAGTGCACATGAGGTAACACCAAGGATCAACAAATGGGATTATAAATTAAAAAAAGGTTGTGCACAGCAAAGGAAAAATCAAGAGTGAAGCGAAAACTGACAGGTGAAAAAATTTTAACTAGCTATTCTTTGGACAAAGGGCTATTACCTAGAATATTCAAAGAACTGAAAAAAAATCAGATCTCCTAAAAAAAAAAATCCAAAATGGGCTACTGGGCTGGAGGGAGGGGGTAGTTCAGCAGCTAGAACACTTCCCTAGCAAGTACGTGGCCTTGGATTTGATTCCCCAGCACCATGTAAGCTAGGTGTAATGGTCTATACCTGTAATCCCAGTATTCAAAAGAGGCTGATGCAGGCTGATTGCCACGTGGCCTGAGCCATGTAATGAGTTCAGGACCAGCCTGGACTGCAGAGTGAGACGCTAGCTCTGAGAAAAGAAAAAAAAAAAGAGAGAGAGAAAAAAAATGGGCTACTGAAATGAACAGACTGTTCTCAGAACAAATGCCCAATTAATACATGAAAAAAAAAAGTTCAGCATCTTGAGCCATCAGAGAAATGCAAATCAAAACAACGAGGGGGCTGAAGGAATGGTTCAGCGGTTAGGTCAAGCGCTAAGTACCTGAGTTCGATTCCCCAGCACCACATAAGCTGGGCGTGGTGGCTCATGCCTGTAATCCCAGCACTTGGGAGGCTGAGGCAGGATTGCCATGAGTCCAAGGCCAGCCTGGGCTCCACAGTGAGTTCAGGATCAGTCTGGGCTACAGAGTGAGACCCTGTCTCAAGAAACCAAAAAACAAGAAATGAAACAAAAAACCAACAACAATGAGGTTCTATCTAAGGATGGCTGGTATGAAGAACT
Source organism: Ctenodactylus gundi (assembly GCA_004027205.1). Lineage (NCBI taxonomy): Eukaryota > Metazoa > Chordata > Mammalia > Rodentia > Ctenodactylidae > Ctenodactylus > Ctenodactylus gundi. The sequence continues at coordinate 221,789 of PVKB01000668.1, forward strand.
CAAGAAACAAATACTGGCAAGTTTGTGGAGACAGAGGAACTCTTCTACATTATTTCTGGGATAGTAAACCAGGACAGCCATTACAGAAAGCAATAGAAATACTCATTTAATCCACCTATATTTCTGGAAATCTTCCCAAAAGAGTCAGTATCATCATATAAGAAGAATACGTAAGTTGGGTATGGTTGTGCATGTCTGTAATCCCAGTACTTGGGAGGCAGAGGCAGGGGGATTGCTGTGAGTTTAAGGTCAGGCTGGGCGACATAGCTCAGGACCAGCCTAGACTACAGAGACCTTGTCTCAAAGAAAAAAAAAGTGATACATATATACCCAAGTTTGTATCAGAACAACTTAAATAATAGCTAAATCTTGGAAGCAGTCAATATGTCCATCAACAGATGAATGAATAAAGATGTGGTATATTTACACAATGGAGTAGTACTTACTCTGCCATGGAGGAAGATAAATTTGAATCATTTGTACAGAAATGAATGTACCTTGAGACCATCATGCTTAAAAAAATTAATCAGACACAGAAAGTTAAATATTACATGGTTCCCTATATAAGAAAAGCCAAATGGTTAAAAAAAAAAAGTCAGAGCAAAGCCAAGAGAGAGGTGGAGGCAAATAGGAAGACAGATTTTAGGGAAAGTGGAAGGGAAGTCAAAACGACCAAGATGTGGTATGTAAATATACCAATTCCTCAAGTTGACATTATTATTACAAATTACAGACTTATTAGTATAAACAATAATAAAAGAAAAAGGAACTATAAAAATAAATGTTTTAACATTTTGCTATAAAGAAAGGTATGAAATAAAACAGACAACATATCTTGTTTCAAATGTCACATTTAATGTTTTCACCACTGTACTTCAAATCTACATTGTACAAAGTGACCAGAAAGTGTGCCATGGTAAGTGACCAACCTCTGAGATTGTACCTTTCACACCAGTGTCTTCTCAGGCTCTTTTGAAACTAAACACGTTTCTCATTCAAGTGAATTGAAATGCTTCAGTTGGGTTGATTCTCAGGAGCCTCATAAAAAAAAAAAACAAAGATATTGCACCATCTTTGTTTAGTAATTCAATGTTTGTTTCTTTCACAGCAAATAATTACTTCATTGAAGTTAAAACTTCCAAACATAACTTATTAATAGTCTTCAAATTCAGCTCAGATCACTCAAGATGAAAATACTCTGCTAAATACAGATAACTTACAATAACTTCAACAGTTAACTGTCCATTAACACACACCAAGGTTTTTCCTAGACCAATTTTAAGACGATCCATTAGTAGTATTCCTTGTACAGGTGAAAAACGGTCTTCAATTTTCTTGTCTTTTTATTTTTAATATAAAAGTTGGAAGGGACATTCAAGTTTCAAGTCTCCACACTGAACTTAAAAAAAAAATAGTCATCATCAGCATGTGGAGGTAAACAAGCCAAGTTGTGTAACTCCAGGAGGTAGAGGCCTTCAATTTGTATTCATATATACATATGCACAGAAGGATTCAGTGTTCCAACAGAAAAAAAGAATTTGTCAAAAAGTAATAAGTTATTTGCTACTGTGACATTTCCAGACTCCCACAGCTTTGCCTAAGGACACAAACACATTTGACATAATTCCCTATGTGCCTTTTTTTGTGGCTTTAAATTTTTAAAAAATTTTGTTTTTTTAAATTATTTTTCACTGTCCAGTGCAGGAAAAGTCTCACAAAATTTCACAGACCTAAAATGTGCAAGCTAGTTCTCTTTCTATACAGCAATGTTGGGATTTTTTTTGAAATTAGCCCAGAAATGAGTTATTTACACACATGAAAGATGCATGCTTGGAGTTCTTTTATGTAAGAAAGAGCAGAAAAACTTCTAATAAAAATAGATTAAATATATATATATATATTTATACGGGGTAAGGAAAACAAAATTTTAGTCTCTCCTAGTCACAAAACTCATTCTCTCTACCCACAACATTGGATTTTAGACAGCACACATCACCATCACGGCTCTAATGAGAAGCTAATTATAGGGCTTGATCATTAGGTGGCATGCCCCTCCTCCCCCCACCCCAGGTGCAGCCACGATCAGCTCACGTGGCTCCATGATTGGTCGCAGGCAAGGTTTCTAGATTCTTTAGTTTTAGGAAACCCCAAATCTTTAGGAATGGCTCAAATATCAAAATGTATGACTGTCCTTTGTGTGTTTGTATGTGTGTGTGCATGCATGTGCACACATGTGTAGAGTGTACGTGAACAATCTCACTTCATTAAAACAAAACAAAACAAACCCCCCAACTCCCAAATTTGGTTCAATTCTCTTTTGTTCTGAGGTGAGCCATAACAGCTGCGCTAAATTCATAAAACATGTGCAACTCTGGGTAAAATATCTTTTTCTTCTAAAAGCACAACCACTTTACAAGATTAAAAGACTAGTAACATTTCTAAATATTATTCATATCATACAAGTAGTGGTTGTTAATTTAAAACTTCATTAGTAAAATTACAGTACAAGCATGATTAACCTCCAGAATTGCAAATCCCAGACTCCAGTGGAAAGCTACATTACATCTTCAGTAGTACATAATCTTCCACTGTTACTCCCACACCAGTGGAGACGGGGGCATCTCAGACGGCTGAGCAACAGTGGAACTGGAAGAAAATGGAAAGATGATGGAATTAGTTATGGCACTATAGTGGACATAACTGCCTGTTCTCTTCCTTAAAAAAAAAAGCAAAAAAAAAAAAAAGCTGTAAGTCTATTTCTGGAATTTTTATTTTTTGAGACAGGGTCTTGCTCTGTGGCCCAGGCTGGTCCTCAACTCACTATGTAGCCCAGGCTGGCCTTGGACTCACGGCAATTCTCCTGCCTCAGCCTCCCGAGTGCTGGGATTACAGGCATGTGCCACCACTCCTGGTTTATGTGGTGCTGGGGAATCGAACTTGGGTACTTAGCACTTGCTAGGCAAGCACTTTAGCTGAGCCATTCCTCCAGCCCGCATATACATTTTTAAAAATCAAGTATTAACAGAGTAGGATGAATAATCACTCAGCACTAGTTATTCACAGAGCTGTTACTGCTTTCCACGTGTAAGGCTGCTTATTAGATTATAAATGTGGGGTGTGTGCTTAACCACTTTTCTTCCCCAGGGCCCAGATTAACAATGGTTAGCACCTGGAAGAAGCTAAAAACACCTAATCAACTAGGTCACTGACTCTTACTTAAAACCAGACAAGTAAAATGCAAGCTAACGCCCTCAAAATATACCTTTTAAACAAAAATTCTTGATTTTGGTTCAAAAGATCTAAACAACAATACTCAGTAGGAAAGGAAAATAGAAGCAGGAGAGGGAAAAGGAAGATACAGGCAGATGGAAAAGAAAGGAGTTTGGTTTTTTTTTTTTTTTTTTTTTTTTTTTTTTTTTTTTTTTTTGGAGAAAGGGTCTCACACTGTAGCCCTGGCTGGTCCTGGCCTCGGACTCACGGCAATCCTCCTGTCTCAGCTTCCCAAGTGCTGGTGTGCACCACCACGAAGAAAGGAGCTTGCGCAGACTATCAGATCTGAAATCACCTTTGTGTTCTGCTTTGCGATACCGGAGCTGGACCCTCTTGCCACCAGGCTTAATATTAACGTTTGTCAGTAGAGGGCGCTGGAAGGCTGCTGCTGGGACTTCTCATCAAGAAAACAGTTTGCATCTGACTTTGGTCTACCCAAATTCTCTGGCAAGCTTCTTGGCAACCCAGAAGGACTCTGATAAATCCATACTTTAATTTTTATTGGGGGTAAGGTGGGAGAGAGTATTGGTGAACTACATCTGCAGTGACAGTCTTGCTAAATTGCCCAGGTGGGACATGAACTTGGGATCCTCTTGCCTTTGCTTCCTAAAGTACTGCGATTCCAAGGATTACACCACTGAACCTGGAAACGCCCACACCTTTTGGTACATTTTGCCACCTTCCCGTTATATGCGGCAGCCACTCTCCAAATGGGTCCTTTGGTGGACAGGCAGGCCTCTTCTAAATTCATTTCTTTCCTGTTCACTTTCCCTTAATCTAAGGGAACAGCTGCTGTCTACAATTGCTACTTAGAGCCTTCACAATCCTTTTTCTTTTACGCCTTCAGTAGTAAACCATCTTTTCCTAGTTAACAATTCTTACCAGATTTTCCCCATTCACATTACTGGGTGGTTTCTTTCTTTTGATCGGATCTCGGCTGATGTAAAGAGTTAGGGGAAAATGTCAAGAGAAGAGGAGGATGGCTGGAAGCATAGCTCAGTGAGCAGTGACCGCCCACTGCAAGCAAGACCCTGACCTCCATTCCGCAGCGCCACCTAAAAAATACAGGTGTGGTGGCCTTTAATCCCAGCACTCGGGAGACCAAGGCAGGAGGATTGCTGTGAGTTTGAGGCCAGCCAGGGCTCCACAGTGAGTTCAGGACCAGCCTGGCCTGGACTAGATCAACAGCCTGTCTCAAAGCGGGGAGGTGGGGGGGGGGGGGGTGGAGGAGGTGGAGGGGGGAGAGGAGAGAAATAGAAAGAGAGAGAGAGAAGCTTGCTAGGCTCTCAAGTAGGCTCACAGCTCCCCAACAGCCTCTTGTCTTTTTTCTCCCCTCACTTCCCCAAGGACTGAACCATGGGCATTTGTACTAAGCTACATCCTCAGAACTATTTTTAAATTTTTTAAAAATCTGAGACAGGAGACAGGATTTCACTAGGTTACACAGACTAGGCTGGAACTTGGAATCTTCCTGCCTCATCCTACCAAAGTGCAGGGATTATAGGTGTATGCCACTATACCTGGCTGGCTTCTCTGCTTAAACAGGTCACACTAGCAGTCTACCTGTGAAACAGTAATTTTCTGGTTGCAATATTCTTGTGGGGTGGTAGTACGGTAGGGTGACAAGGCGACCACGTCTACCTCCAGGGTAGGCAGGGGTGCTGCCATCCTGCTGCATGTATGTAGCACCACATGCATGCGATGAGGCAGCAGCACAGCAGTCACCTTGGAGAAATGGCCAAAGCAACACCAGTGAGTTGTCCAGGGTGAGAAAACGAGTGCCTGCACTTTGAGCAAAGCCAAAATACCTAACAGAAACTTTCTACTGGACCTCCTATCTTGTTGTCTCAACAAAAATAGAAATATGCTCAACTATAAAATAATGGCAATCTTTTAATTCTAACAGAATTATGAGTTAGAATTAAATATTGTGTGTTATCATAACATACATACATAGTTACCTAATAAAGCTCTTAAAAGCAGCAGACTGAGGGTTGATGCAGAGAGGCACTCTGTTTCCTTTCTGCTGTTCCAAAATGAACTGGTGGATAATTTCTGTGGAGAGAGTGAACATCATACGCTCCATCGACAACATGCAGGCTAAGGAGCAGCTGGTTCCCACCCAGCATATGATCGGAATTTCCTACTGGTTTAGTTAAACACATACATCATCTATCAAGCAGAATCCAGCTGTACTTTCATGAAACCAACATGATATGTGTTGCTAAGCAGAGTCAAATGCTCAGTGATGGTGTTACACAGCCCGGAAACCCCACTGGAGAGAAAAGCACAATGGTGCGGAAGTCTGAGAGGCTCCACAGCTGCATTCAGATGAACTCCGCTGAATGTGAAGTGCTGCCTTTCTGAACGTGACTTAAAATTCTTATTTGCTGATTAGATACACAGTTTTTAACTGGTTACTCTGGGGCCTACTAAAATCATTCAGAATTTTGGCTGTCACTACTCTCATGCCAACAAGACTGTGCCGTGTAATTTTATGATAAATTGTCAGAGATCCTCTTCTCTTGTCACTAAGAAAGTTCCATTAGTGGATCTTATCCTTTAAAAAACTGTACAGTACATAAAGAAGCCCAACCATAGTTCAGTTGAGAATACTATGTATCAGTCACAGCCATTAAACGCTGAAAATAACTATTAATTTCTCTGTCTTACCTTCACCTGATACAACATTAAACTGCATTTTTTTGTAACATAGCTTTCTTGGCATACATTTCCTGGACAAACAGCTGTATGTGAGGTTGTAAAAGAACCATGGAGGAGCTTTGGTCAGCATCCAGACCTTGGATTTCTGGTCACATGATGAGAAATATTACTGCTCATCTTGCCTGGCTAAAGGCCAGAAAAGACACTCACCTTTAACCTGTCGGACAGAACTGAGGTTCTTCTCAAAAGTGTCATCAAATTTGGGGTTGGTGACGGGCTCAAAGTCACTTGTATAAACTCTTCCAGTAGAGGTGGAAAAGCAACATTTACACATACACGTGTGATATCTTAGTCGCCCTTCATCTAGGTAGGGGTGGGCTAAGGCATCCTTAGCAGATATTCTTTTTGACTGAAATAAAATTTAGAGACCAGCACATCAACAGTACAGATAAACACGATTGTCCACATAAGATCTGGCACAAAACACAGTTCTTGCTTTATATAGCTTATGCGCAATATACAGAACATTCCGTGCAAAGAGAGATAGCTGAATTTATCCCAACACTGGAGCACCCAATTATGTAAAATAAAAATTATAAGACCCAAAAGGCCATGTAGATCCTGATACAATTATAATAGGGGACTTTAATACTTCACTATCACAAATAGACACGTCATCTAGACAGAAAATCCACAAAGAAATACTACAGCTAAACAACACTCAGGAAGCTTTGACTTAACAGATGTCTTCCGAGTGTTTCACCCAACATCAACAGAGCGCATTTTCTTGTCAGCAGCACATGGAACATTTTCTAAAATAGACCATATTATAGGCGGTAAGACATGCTTAAGTAAGTGCAGAAGAATTGAAATAATTTCTTGTTTACTCTCAAATCACAGTGGAATAAAACTGGAAATCAACAGCAAAACAGAAGAAAATATACAAATACACGAAGACTAAATAACTTACTACTGAACAAACAATAGGTCACAGAAGGAACCAAAGAAGAAATCAAAACTTCCTAGAGTTACATGATAACAAAGTACATCATATCAGAACCTATGTACATAATGAAAGCAGTCCCAAGAGGGAAATTCATAGCCATAAATGCACACAACAAAATAACAGAGCAATCTCAAATAAACAATCGAACGATGCACCTCAAGGTCCTAGAGAAACAAGAACAATCTAAATCAAAAAGTAGTAGAAGAATTAATAAATATCAGAGCAGAAATCAAAATTGAAACAAAAGAGTCAATGAATCAAAGAGTTGGCTCTTTGAAAGAATAAACAAGATTGATAAACTTTTAGCTGAACTAACCAAAAGAAGGGGAAAGAAAAAACACACCATCAATGCAATTAGAAATGAAAAGGGTAGGGGCTGGAGGAATGGATCAGCAGTTGGAAGGATAAATCAAGCACTAAGTACCCAAGTTCGAATCCCCAGCACCACATAGGGCAAGTATGGTGGTGCATGCCTGCAATCCCAGCATTCAGGAGGCTGAGACAGGATTGCCATGAATCCAAGGTCAGCCTGGGCTCAATAGTGAGTTCAGGACCAGCCTGGGCTATAGAGCAAGACCCTGTCTCAAAAATAAAAATAAAAATAAAGAAAAAAGAAAAAAAGAAGAAAAAGAAAAAGGTGAAATTACAATGGACCTTGAAGAAATTAAAAAATTGTAAGGCACCGTATCAAACACTTATATGAGTTATAGGTGATCTACTTACTGTGTTCAGGATCAGCTTGAACTAGAGAGTGAGATCCTGCCTCAAAAAAAGAAAAATCTCAGAAGAATAATTCCATTCTTAATAGCCCATCAAAAGATTAAATACCTAGGAGAAAACCTAACCAAGGAAGTGGAGGACCTCTACGAAGAAAACTGCATCACACCAAAGAAAGAAATCCAATAAGATATCAGAAAATGGAAAGACATCCCCAGTTCTTAGATAGGCAGAATTAATAATAATCACAATGACTATACTGCCCAAACTGATACAGAGTCAAAGCAATTCCTGTCAAAATACAACTTTTTTTTTCCACCGACTTTGAAAATAATCCTTAAATTCATATGGAACCAAAGGAGACCTAGAATAGCCAAAGCAATCCTGAGTAACAAGACAAAGGCAGCACAAGGCATTACAACTTCGGACATCATGTTTTGTACTACAAAGCAACAGTTATAAAAATTAATTAGCACTGGCACAAAAACAGACTGGTCAACCAATGGAACAGAACTCAGGCTGCAGAGAGAAACTCAAGTACCCTCAGCTACCTGATCTTTGATAAAGGAGGCAAAAGCAAACACTGGAAAAAGGGCAGCCTCTTCAACAAATGATGCTGGGAAAATTGGATATCCACATGCAGAAGAATGAATCTAGACACATATCTGTCACTGTGCACCCAAATCAAATCAAAGTAGATCAAAGACCTACATATTAAAACTGAAACACTGAATCTTCTGGCAAAGACAAAATAGGCAAAAATCTGCAAGATATAGGTGTAGGCAAGGACTTTCTTAATAAGACATACAAAGCAAAAGAAACAGTCTCACAATTAACAAATATGATTATTTCAAATTAAAAAGTTTCTGCACAGCAAAGGAAATTATCAACAAAGTAAAGAGAGAACCAACAGAATGGGAAAAAATATTCACCAGACAGGAGGCTAATAATTAGAATGTACAAGGACCTGAAGAAAAACAGACCCTTCATAATCAAAGACCTGGTTGAAAAAAAGGGCAACAGAAATGAATAGGCAGTTCTCAGATGAAGAAGTTCAAGTGGCCACTAAATACATGAAAAGATGTTCAACACCCTTAGCCACTAGAGAAATGCAAATTATCATCATTAAGATGTCATCTGACCCCAGAGACAATGGAACAGCAATCAATGCTGGCAAGGCTGTGGGGAAGAAGGAACCCTCTTACATTGCTGGGGGAATGTAAATGGTACAACCACTATGAAAAGCAGTATTGAAGCTCCTCAAAAGGGTGAAAATAAATATCCCTTCAATCCAGCAATACCACTTCTGGGAATTTTTCCAAAAGAGATAAAAGCTTTATATAACAGAGAAACATGTATCCCTATGTTCATAGCAGCACAACTAACAACAGCTATTGTGGTAGACACCAAAATACCCATCAACAGACCAATGGATACATAAATTGTGGTATATGTACCCAACAGAGTACTGTTTGTCTATAAAGACAGATAAGTTTGAGGCTTTTGTAGGTTAAGTAGAGGCAACTGGAGACCATCATGCTCAGTGAAATGAGTCAGACAGAGAAGGTTAACTATCAAATGGTTTCTCTAATATGAGAAACCCAGATTACAGTTATTTCATAGAACTAAATGGGGGGGATAGTGGGAACTAGTGTCAGGGGCAGGACGTGGGAGGGTCAAAAAGGGAAAGGGGAAGGGGAAGGATATGTAATTTTGATGCAATATATATAAGGGCACAGAATACTCAAGTTCATGTAAACATTATGTATCATGTATGTATATATATATATATATATATATATATATATATATATATATATATATAAAATGGGGCGGGGGGGGGGAAGAGCTGAATTTAGAAGTTTCTAGGCACAGTGGTCCACTGCAACCTGAGCACTCCAGAAGGCTGAGGCAGGAAAATTGCAAGTGTGAGCCCAGGTGGGGAACTTAGCAACATCCTGTCTTAAAGTATATGTTTTCTCAGTAGGATCTGGTTTCCATTCGGGACGAATGAAGGCATTTCTAGTGTTCAGTGGACTCTTCCTGCTCCTTTCCTCGATGTGAACCCATGGAGGAGCTTGGTCAGCTTTGGATGTATATTGCAACTAATTTTCATTCTATGCCAGGTTTAAACCCACATTTTTTTTTCACAATTTGCACATGGAACCCACAGATGTGTTATCAGGAGATGGCTCAGTGTCCTGGATTGGTTCAGTATTTACTATGAGTTTTTCTACTATCCTCATGAGTATGGCATAATTACAATGCTGTATGAAGTGATTCTGCTTAAAAGTAAAATCCAATATGTCTCCAGAAACTCTACTGTTTGATTGGAAATGCCCTTGTCATGTGTTATCCACAGTCTACATCCCCCTTTAAATAAAATTAAAACAAGAGAGAATGAATCCAGTAACGCTGAGGACTGGAAAGTAAGAGGGAAGACAAACACTGAGAACAAGCACAAAAGCTGGTCTTGCGATGCCACCATGCGAGAATCCAAATGTTATGGGCTCTTGCTGGCCAAGTGGGGTACGTATCTTCACTGCAAGAGAAGATGCTGGGCCATCTTACTGAGGGGTATTTTGGGAATTCAATAGTGAGTGCTCAGGACTGAGGCTTTAATGGACTGCTTTGTAAAGAAAGGAAATCTGGAATGGCATAAAATAAACCCTCAACTCTCACCACTCATTCATTTGAAACAGGGCCACATTCTGTAATCTGGGCTGGTCCTGAACTCACTATATAGCCCAGACAGGCTTTAAACTCAAGGCAGTCCTGCCTTGGTGAACTCATGGCAATCCTCCTGCCTCAGCCTCCCAAGTGCTGGGATTGTAGATGTGCGCCACCATACCTGGCTTTATGTGGTGGTGGGGAATTGAACTTAGGGCCTTGTGCTTGCTAGACAAGTGCTTTAACTGCTGTGCCATTCCACAGCAGAAGAGGGAGCATAAGACTTAGGACTACCTACTGCCATAATCTGCTGCCATAAAGCACTTAGAAGGGCCTTTCTGCTAAGATTCTGTAAAGGGTGCAGGGTCAAAAGTGACAAATATCATGACATTTAAATATGAAATGCTTTACAGAAGGTAAGTATGCATTTTAAGTCACAGGCTACATTTTCTAACTGTGTCAGCATTTAGGAGATGTACTGGCAGTTTTACAAGCTTCAAACTTTTATTCTCGCTGAATAGTGAATAGACCAGCAAACACATCTAAGAAGTACTGGAAGCCGGGTGCAGTGGTATAGGCCTGTGATCTTGGCACTGTGGGAGGCTGAGGCAGGAGAATCGCGAATGAGAGCCTGGCTTAGGCCACTTAGCATCTTAGTGAAACCCTTTCTCAAAAACAAACAAACAAAAAAAACCCCAAAAACAAAAAAAAACCAAAATGAGCTTAGTGTGAAGGCCTTGGGTCTAATCTCCAGTACTCACAAATTAAATAATTTTTAAAAGGCTGCTGGAGTTAGCAGCAGTGGCCTGATGCCACACTGTGGGAGACGTCTCCAAATGATTATGAAGAAAGACCCCCTCTTAGTTTTTAGACACTTTGGGTTAAAATAGTTACTAAAATTTTAACCTCGTTAGTTTGTTGAAAAATAAAGAAAATAATTTCCTACTAAAGACTCAGTGGATCAATAAGTACTACTACAGGGCTGGAGGAACAGGGCAGCAATTAAAGCACTTGCCTAGCAAGCACTAAGTACCCGAGAGTTCAATTTGCCAGCACCACATAAACTGGGCGTGGTGGTGCACCCCCGTAATCCCAGCACTTACTCGGGAGGTTGAGACAGGAGGACTGCTGTGAGTCCAAGGCCAGTGTGGCTACATACTGAGCTCAGAACCAGTCTGGACTACAGAGTGAGACCCTCCTTCTCTCAAAATAAAACAAATCAAAAAACGACCCCCCAAACAAACAAACAAACAAACAAAAAACATTTTGAGTTGGGCTGGGTGGTACAAGCCTGTAATTCCAGCAATGTGGGAAAGCCCAAGGCAGGAGGGCTGTAAATTTGAGCCAAGCTTGGGCAATCTAGTGATTGAGCGAGACGGTGTCTCAAAGTCAAAAATTAAAAAATGGGACCTGGGGGGCATAGTTCAGTGGTTAAAGTACTTGGCTAGGCAAGCACTTGCCCTTTGTTTGGTCCCTCAGCACCAAACAAAATTTTATAATTAGATGGGCATGATGGTGTACACCTGTAATCCCAAGTACTCCGAAGGCTGAGGCGGGCTGTGAGTTGGAAGCCAGGCTGGGCAACATAATGAGTTTGAGACCTACCCAAATGATAGAGTAAAAGTCTCCCTCAAAAAATAAATACATAAAAAAGAAAGAAAATAAGAAAGAAAGGAAGAAGGAAAGAGGGCAGCGGTTGTAACTCAGTGTAAGTATAAAGGTTAAGTTCAATCTACAATATCACCAAAAAAAAAAAAAAAAAGACAAAAACAACAGCCACACCTCCTCTCCCCCAATCCCAGTAAGTCTAGGCTCAATGGTGCCAGTTTTAATCCCACCACTCTGGGCGGCTGAGGTAGGAGGACTGGAAGTAAGAGCCAAGCCTGCACGACTCTGTCTCAAAATCAAAAATAAAAATGGTGAGGCTAGGAGTGTAGCTCAGTGTTTACCTACCATGTTCAAGGGCCTTGGTTTGTTTCTGTAGCATCACAAAATTAATTGGGCCTGTGGAGGAGGACTGTCTTGAGTTTGAGGACAGTCTGGGCTACATAGTGAGTTCAAACACAAAACACAACAGACAAATAAAAGGACTGGGGATGTAGCTCAGTGTGAAGGTCCTGGGCTCCGTTACCAGTACCACAAAAAACCAACCAAACAAAAACCAAACCAAAACAAATCCATTTTCCACTCAAAAAAATAACTAGGTTCTGGTCCCCCAAACAACAGGAGACCTTTCCATAAACATGGACTGCCTCCAAACCCTCTTATCTCTGATATTTTGCTATGCTGGTATGCTGAAAGGCATGTCATGACCTTTCAAGATAAGATAAACAAACAGAAAGCTGCTGTTGATTTAACTTGATAACCTCGATTCTCTCCCTTTGGCCCTGTGTACTTGGAGATTCAGCCCTTCTGAAGTCTTGAGACCCTCACATTCTTAGCAGGTAACCTTTTTTCTTTTTCTGGCAAGGCTGAGCTTTTGCTAGCTATTCCTGGAGATGGCAATCTTCCAGGATACAGATCTACTGTTGAACCCAAAGGACCGAGTAGCTTGACAGTGCACTATGCCCAGGCTGAGCCTCTTTGGCCCTGGGCTCCTTTCTTTGCATCTGCGGTCAGTTCAGTTCCACACTAGGACATGTGCCTTGTGGCTTTTACACACCAACTCTGGCTCTTGGCCAAGTCTGGTGTGACTGAGCATGAAAGTCTTCACACAAGACAGCAGTAACTGAAATTAGGTTTTATTGTTATCACATAGCCATTAAGTCATTCCTTTCGGGCGGAGAGATGGTAAACGACGAGTCCCAGTCAGCCAGCTCCCACTAGCAGCTGCAATCTGCTTCCCATATTAGTCTTTTGCATGCATATTCTGGTATTTCCTGAGATTCCAGAATGCAGGGTTGAAAAGATATTGCTGCTTTCCTCAATTATTTATTTATTTTTGGGACAGGGTCTTGATCTGTAGTCCTGGCTGGTCCTGAACTCACTATGAAGTCCAGACTAACCTTGGACTCATGGCAATCCTCCTGCCTTGGCCTCCTGAGTACTAGGATTGCAGGCGGGAGCCATCACACTTGGCTTATGTGGTGCTGGGAAACTGAATTCAGGGGCTCCCCCAGTTACTGATAGCATGCTTTGTGTGTTATGTGTGCACAAATGAAGTAGTTACTTTTTTGCTTTTTTGGTGGTTCTGAGCACTGCGCCCAGAGCCTTCACACTGAGCTACATACCCATTCCTTTTTTTTTTTTCAGACAGGTTCTCATGAAGTCATGAAGCTGCCCAGGCTGGGCTTGAACTTGCAATCCTCCCTGCCTCAGCCTCCCAGAATGCTGGGATTATAGACTGGCACTACTGGGCTGAGCAAAGCATTCTTTTTTTTTTTTTACTTGAGAGAAACCTTTGGACAAAAACTAAATCAATTCCATGGTACGTATAGATCAACTTTACATCTCTAAACAAATTAATGTCTCCTTATGATTTTCCAAATAAGGACACAGAAGACACTGTCATTTCATAAAGGCTATGCATACGGCAAAGAACTGTCTTGATAAGCTGAGAAAAATACAATATTTCTCAGATTTACAATAGTGGTGTTGCTTTGAAGGCCCTACTGGTATTTGATTATGATTTTAAAATCATTTTTAATTTTTTGTAGTACTGGGGATTGAATCCAGAGCCTATGCTCAGAGCTATATCCCAAGTCCTTTTTATTTTTTGTTTTATTATTACTTTTTAAAATTTTAAGATAGTCTCATTAAAAGTTGTTAAATTGCCCAAGCTGGGCTTTAACTTTGTGATCTTCCTGCTTCAGCCTCCTAAACTGCTGGGATTACAGGTGTGTGTGTCACTATACCCACCCATGTTTTTCATTTTTAAAAACTCTTACTTACATATAGCACATATCTTTTTGTTTGAGAGAGAGAGAGGGTCTGACTCTCTAGCCCAGGCTGGGCCAGAACTCACTACGAAGCCCAGGCTGGCCTTGGACTCACAGTAATTCTCCTGCCTCAGGCTCCTGAGTGCTAGAATTACAGGCAGGCATGTGCCGCCATGCCCAGCTTACATGGTGCTGGGAAATCAACTGAGGACCTTGTGCTTGCAAAGCAAGCGCTTTAACTGCTGTGCCATTCCTTCAGCCCCCATTTCTTCTTTCTTTCACTGGCCAACATTATGACCAACATAATAGATATGCACACTTGTTTACATCCTAGATTTTGCAGCTTTATCAACCTTTGAGTGAAAATAAAATTTTCCATTTTGTAAGTACAAGATATTTGTAAGTAAGCCAGCACTCTGGGGGGCTAAGGCGAGAGGATCACAGTGTGGGTAGAAGCTTGACAACTTAGTGAAACCCACTCACAATTAATGAAAGATCTGGGGATGTAGTTTGGTGCAAAGACCTATGGTCTAATTTTCAGTACTGCAAAAACAACAATAACAACTGAAGGCAGACTTGGCAGAGGTGAATTACTTGATTCTTAGTTCCTAATTTAAATAAAACTAAGAAAAAGAATAAGCCAGGCCAGTGGCACAGGCCTGTAATACCAGCACTCTGAGAGGGTACGGCAGTAAAATCAAAGCAGCACAGTGTGAAGGCCCTGGGCTCAATCCCCAGCACCACAAAAAGGAAAAAAAAGAACAAAAAAAAAAAAAAAAAAGAAAGAAAAAAGAAAGAAAATATTTCTGATACATGAAAGTAAATCTCAGGGCTGGGATGTAGTTCAGTGGTTAAACACTCGTCTAGCAAGCGCAAGGCCCAGGGTTCGATTCTCCAGCACCATATAAACTGGGTGTGGTGGGTGGTCGTACACACCTATAATCCCGCACTTGGCAGGCTGAGTCAGGAGGACTGCCATGTATTTGAGGCCAGCTTGGGCCTCATAGAAAGTTCAGAACCAGCCTGGACTTTGAGGCAAGATCCTGTCTCAAAAAAAAAAAAAAAAAGTAAATTTTAAACCGAGGGCCTCTTATAAAATCCTCCATGGGCAGACAGACATTACCTCTGAAGTATAAATTTCAGGCAACTATAGTTTTGTTAACCATATAAATGGACATTCTTAGGGCTGGAGGAATAGCTCAGTGGTTAAAGTGCTTGCCTAGCAAGTGTTTAGTACCGAAGTTTGATTCTTCAGCACTACATAAACCGGGCATGGTGTCACACACTTGTAATCCCATACCAGCACTCAGGAGGCTGAAACGAGGACTGCTGTGAGCCCAAGGCCAGCCTGGGGTCCACTGTTAGTTCAGGACCACTGTGGGCTACAGAGCGAGACCCTGCCTCACAAAAATGGAGGTTCTTTATTATATGTTAATTGTGATTATTGTAGATAAACTTGCACAATAAAAATCAAACTACTGATACTGAATCAACTAGTTCATTCCCAAATTAGCCAGGCAGTGGCACAGGCAGTGTAATCCCAGCACTCAGGGAGGCTGAGGCATGGAGGATTCCAAGTTTGAGCCCAGCTTGACCAACTGTCTCAAAATGAAAATACAGGCTGGGGAGACAGCTTAGTGTGATGATCCTGTGATCAATTCCCACGACCACAAAAAAGGAAAGAAAAACATTATCCAAATTATATGACCAAATTTGTCCTTAAGGGTGAGAACTTGATTTTAAGGAAATCTGAAAGTAAGAGCTGCCTCTGTCTTGTCTCTAATAGTACCATACATATGGCAGACCACGGTTAAGAAAAAAAAAAGTAAAAATAGCCTGGCACAGTTGCTCACACCTATGGAAGAAAGTTCCCACAAATGGAGGCTATTTAGCAAGGCACTGTCTCAAAAAATAAGAAGTGCTGAGAATGTAGCCCAGAGGTAGATTGCTTGCCTGGTACTTGTGAGGCCCTGCGTTCAATCTCCTACAATGTAAGACAACAAAACAAAAAACAGATAAGCACAGGAACAAACCCACTTTGTACTGTAAGATGACACAAAATTAAGTTGGGTCACCCTGACTGGGCCCCCAAATAATAAAACCTTGACTATTTCTTTCAATCAGAACTTATAAGTGTATTTTATTTTTATTCATTTATCTTTGGTGGTACTGGGGATAAACCCAGCGCCTTCAGTATGAGCTACAATGCCAGACCTTTTTACTTTTTAAGTTGAGATAGGGTCTATCACTAAGTCACTGTGTTGTCCAGGCTAGGCTCAAATTCACAATCCTCCTGCCTCAGCCTTCCACAGTGCTGGGATTATAGGCATACATTACCCTGCCTGGATTATCTTTAACTTGGCTGTTAATTGTAACCTTTGTAAATTTCATACTTGTGAAAAAAATGGCCTTCTGGCATCATAAAAAGACCTTTAAGTAGCTTTGATCATTTTGTGGTTCCTTGAAACACTTGTTGTTTTATACTTGATAACTCCTTGTGTTAGTGCCAAATAACATTTTCTTTTCTAAATGCTTCCATTTTTGAGTCTCTGCTGACAATAATTATTGGTGCAGAAATAAATAATGAGAGACAGTCATGGTGTCACACTCCTGTAATTCCAGTACCTGGAAGGCTGAGGCAGGAGGAGTGCATGAGTACAGGCCAATCTGGAGTACAGAGCAAGACCTTGTCTCAAAAGAAAAAAAAGAATAATGAATCTTTAGATGAATAAATGAAGAGCTGAACATACGGTGAAATTTGTATTATGCACGAGAAGAGTCAAGCAGAAAGGACATAGCTACAACTTTTCTTTCTTCCTTTTTTCTTTTTTTTTTTTGTTTGAAACAGGGTCTCGCTCTGTGGTCTAGGCTGGTCCTGAACTCACTATGTAGCCCTGGCTGGCCTCCATCTTATGACCATTCTCCTGCTTCAGCTTACGCAGGGCATCAAAGTCTGGGACTTTCTAGGCAAGTGCTCTAACTGCTGTGCTATTCCTCTAGCCGTGTGTGTGTGTGTGTGTGTGTGTGTGTGTGTGTGTGTTCGTGCACATGTGTGTGCATGTGTGCATGCATGTGTGTGTTACTGTAGACAAATCTAGGACTTTTTGCACTGACTTTAAACCCAACCTGCTTATTTTTGGGACAGGGTCTTACTGAGTTGGCAAGGTGACAGAGTGGGCTCAAACCTGGGACCTTCCTGCCTCAGATGCCCAGGGTGCTGAGATTACAAGCCTGTGCTACTGGACCCAGATGAATAAATCTTTGTTTATGTATCACAATGGGCAGACTCTTTCCAGATAATCTTAGAATTCTTTTCTCCTCACTGAAGTTGGCTTAGGGTCCTTTTATAAATATTTAGGTAAGAACAGTAAGTCCCCTCTACCCCAAAAACAAGGACAACAAAAAGAATAGTAAGCCCCTTTCTGTTTCACCTAGATAGAACCTTAAGTGTTAATAATCAAACTTTTTATTTGTGATGTGTAAGTATGATTAAGATGAAACTAGGGACTGGAATTTATGACCTGAAGAGTCATTATTTGCATTACCAATCTATTAAGAGCCAGATGTTTCTTTTACAATGTATATTTTAAAATCATTTAAGAAATATAAAAACGAACACTACTTACTGGATCAAAGACCAACATCCTGCAAAGGAGATGAACAGCTTCATGTGTAGCCTGGCTAGACAGGGTATAGAGTACAGGAAGAGATGGCTGTGAAAAAAAATTCAAATATTTAAATGAGTCTTGGTATATGTAGCTATGAAAAATAGCCAGAGAAGGAGCCAGCTCAAAAGAAAAAGTGTATAAATAAGTCTATACTTAAAGAGAATGAATTTTCCCCTCACTAAAGAGTCTTCAAAATCAATAACTGTCACTGACTTCTAAAACTGCACTTTTTTATTGCATGACTCATTATACATCAGAGCACTAAAAAGCCCATGAGAAATAAAAACTCATCCTACTGGTGGCTCCTCTTGCTCATGTACCTTATTAATTTCTCTGGAAAAAAGGTAAGACCAAACATAGTGGGGGTGGAAAAAGAAAGATTTAACACGTTGGTCACATGCAAAGAAAAATTAAGTGTACAAAGTAAGCACGTGAACTATATCTTATGTTAAAATTACCATAAAGTTGATGCTAGGTTTTTATTTTAATCACACAGTAGTTCTAAAGGAGTACAAGATATTCAAGAACTTAACAGAATATTATAAGAGAATGCCATGCCTTTGTGGGTTTCAAATGAATCGACTTTAGTACTGACTTCTCACAAAAATAGTCTCAGAAGTGAAACACATCCACATTGCTGTGTCTTGCCCCACTGAATTAAGGCAAGAAGATTGCTCTGATGGCCCGAGAAGTCATAGAACATATAAAACTTCCTGTCATTGCTAGGAGCGTCAGAGAACAAACTAGGTAAATGGCATCACTGATCTGTCTCTTACAACTTAAGTTCTTTATCTTTAATAAGAATTTAGAAAAGTAATAAGAAACTTTGAGACCTATCCTTTCTTCTGGCGACTTAGTATAAATTTTGGCAGCACTAAACCACCCCAGCCTCAAAAATTCTAAATTCACAGCTGAATTATTATTGTCATAATTAAAAAACTTTTTTTAAAAAAGAAACTAATTTTTTTCTTTCTCTTCCTTCCTTTCTCTCTTTCTTCTTTCTTTCTGACAGTCTTACTCTATATCTATAGTCCAAGCTGTTCCTGAACTCATATATAGTCCAAGGTGGCCTCAAACTTCTAATCCTTCCTGAGTGCTGGGATTACTGGCATGCACCTGCACATGTGGCAAAAGTAACTGATTTCTTAGCAGGACAAATGTCTTTCCTAATAGTGTTTGGATTGTCTCCTATACACATCCTTTCAGTAGCCAGACAAGTCGGGGTAGGCCAAAGGCCCTCCCCACTACCCCCCCAAAAAAATCAGTTCCAATAACAACAGTCAAAGCCTGGCTTAAAGAAACCAATGGGATGAGCTGGGGATGTGGCTCAAGAATAGAGTGCTTGCATGAGTTCCTGGGTTTGATCCCTAGCACTACAAAGCAAATCAAAAATAACAACAGCAACAAACCGTAACGGAACTGACTTTAGGGATACTGACCTTTATACTATGATTTGGGAAGTGAAGAGGCTCAGAGGCATAAACTAGATTTTATCTAAATCTGATCTCTATTTTTAAATTCTATTTATTTATTTATGGACAGGTCTCACTCTGTAGTCCAGGCTGATCTGAATTCACTATGGAGCCCAGTCTGGTCCAACTCACAGCAATTCTCCTACCCCAGCCTCTAGAGTGCTGGGGTTATAGGCCCAGTTTATGTGGTGCTGGGGAATCAAACAGAGGGTCTGTGCTCTAACCTCTGTGCTATTTCTCCAGCCCATGATTTCTTTCTATTAACTGTAAATATCCTGTTTCTTCAGGGATTCCTTATAAAACCTTAAACTTTTAGGAATAACATAAGACTAGAATAGCCTTTCATAGTTGTGTGGAGGTTCCTATTATAATGCCCAGATTACTTCATTATGATTCTGTAGTAAGTCTAGATTTGTGGGGAAACCTCTGTAGAATTCTCAAAAACTTGTATGAACATGGTACTATTGTTAGCCACCCTTGATCTCTTCTGTCGACACTATCACACTTTTGTAGAGTAAGAACATTTATATTTTGTTATTACATCAAGATAGTTTATTAACACGAAAGAATCTGGAGCAAGTGAGACCCAGAGAGAGCCTGGGAAAGAGAGATACTAAATTATTTTTAAGATGACCAAAAAAATTAATAAAGATTCCAATTCTAATCATAGGAAATGGCAACTACACATTGAAAATCGGTTATTCTAGTAATTTAACAGAAAACCAGTCACAAGAAACTCTCCACTTAACATCATTACTTGTTACCAGCAATAGATATTAGCTAAGTTTGACCTGAAATTTTAATTTAATGACTTTCTTGTAATGGCTGCAATCTATATTTCCTTAAAACTAGAATTATTATGAGTAAGTACAACTTGAAGTCATTTATTTTCTATGTGACAATGACAATAATGGTATATTTGAATAAAGCATATGGGCAATCACAAAAAAAAAATGATGACCAACACAACAATATCACTAATCTGAGGCAAACTGGAAGGAACTCCTACTTGTAAACCTTTATGTATTTCCTGTGGGGAATCCTGCCTTATTTTTTCTTGGTTGTTGGTGGATAAAAACTCAAAAGTGTCAAAACAGAAGTGTCAAACAGAAGCTCCTGCCTCTCAAGCATCAGGAGGACAGAAGTGGGACAGCAGCAACGGCAGATTCCACACTGGTCTGGTCGCCATAGCACCAAAGATAGGCATGATCCAACACGGGAGGAAGGCCTCTTCGGACCCCAGTCACGGCCATGGGATCTCCTCATGAAAAGTGCTAACACCAAGTTCTTACATGTCTGCCTCCTTCAACAAAGCCTACAGAAGAACATCCAACAAGAACAGGGACAGAGGACACCTCAGAAGAGGCAGGAGTGCCTTCTACCACACAGACACGTGACAGGTAAGATCAGCTGGGGGGCTACCAGACCATCTTGTCACTACTTAGATAAATCAACCTGCCTCAACTCTAGCATCCTTGAGTATAAAATGAGAAGGCTGGACTAGATAATCTCTAAAATACATTTTAATTCTAAAATTGTATCACACTTAATGTAATTACTACAGATAGAAAGCCTGATAATGCACAGAATCTGTATTTGGTTCACATTCAGGTATTGGTAGGCCAAGTTATTATCTGTTGGTGTGTTTTCATGTCTGAGAGTAGTATTTTTTAAAAAATGCAAGTGACAACAGCTATGAAATTAACTGTACTAGTGAAAGTGAGGAAGAAATTTTAACTTAATTCCCCAGTGGCAGCTGGGGGTATTGTAGGAGGAAAAAAACCCCAAACTTATGTATGTTTTCTGCATGGTTTTTAAATAATGTGTAAAGTGAAATAATTTGATACACTTTTTTTTTGAGATAGGGTCTCACTCTATAGTCCAGGCTGATCATGAGCTCACTACAGAGCTCAGGCTGGCCTTGGACTCAGAGCAATCCTCCTGTCTCAGCCTCCCAAGTGCTAGGATTAGAGGCGTGTGCCACCACACCTGGCTTTTGTGGTGCTGGGGAACTCAAGTCAGGTACTGAGTGCTTGACTTAGCGCTTGCTAGGCAAACACTTCAACTGCTGAGCCATTCCTCCAGCTCCTAATTTGACATTCTTTAAAGATTTTTGAGCTGGGCATGGAGGTACATGCCTAGAATCCAGCATCTTAGGAAGCTGAGGCAGAAGGAATCCAACTTGAGTCTAGCCTGGAGAAATTAGGGAGGCCATATCTCAAAATAAAAAGTGGTCATGAATATAGCTTAGTGTGAAGGCCCTAGGTTCAACCTAGAGTACCATCACCAGCTGGGCATGATGGCACATGCCTGTAATTCCAGCACTAGGGAGGCTGAGACAGTAGGATTGCTAGGAGTTTAAGGTCAGCCTCAGCTACACAGTGAGTTGGGGACTAGTGTGGACTACAGAGACCCTGTCTCAAAAACAAAAAACAAAACACAAAACACAAAACACACACACACACACACACACACACACACACACACACACACACACACACACACACACAGAACTGTGACTATCACTCAGCAGTATTAACTGAGTGTAAAATGGTGAACATTTTTCCCCCTTTTCCTTTTGAGACAGGGTCTTGCTCTGTAGCCCAGGCTGGTCCTGAACTCACTGGTGTAGCCCAGGATGGCTGGTAAACTCTTTGAGATGACCTAAAAGAGAACCCCACCTGGAAAGTAAGTTTGAACTGAATGGACTCTCTAACATCTTTTGAGCCTATATTAAACTTAAAATATGGTCTCTGTCAGGAGACAGAACTATTTTCACTAAGCACGTCTTTAAGATTTCTGCTGAAACGAGACGATAAATTAAAAACACTACACAGTGTTTCTGCTTGCCAAGAATTCCTGGACCTTTGGTGAACCACCTTCATTTCTCTTTCAAATGAACTGGCTTGCTTGGGCTTAATTTCATTCTCCCAATTCTAATAATGATGGGCATCTGACCGAGATTTGGTCAAATGGGTCACTATTTCCCGAATAGCATTACTGGCTCCACACCGGGTACATGGTCTAAAACTCACAAGGGATGGACAATGGAATGGCTGACCCCACATGAACTCCCAACCCTCCTTTCCTGTTCATTCATTCATTCATTCTTTTTTTTTTTTTTTTTTTTTGAGACAGGGTCCTGCTCTATAGCCCAGACTGGCCCTGAACTTACTATGGAGCCCAGGCTAGCCTTGGTCTTGGCAATCCTCCTGCCTCAGCCTCCCAAGTGCTGAGATTACAGGTGTGCACCACCAGGCTTTATGTGGTGCTGGGAAATGGAACCCAGGGCGTTATGCAAGCATTTTAACCGCTAAGTCACTCCTCTAGCCTTTCTTTCTTTCTTTGGTGGTACTAGGGAACTTATCCAAGGGCCTTCACAGTGAGCCATATGCTCAGTGCATTTTTATTTTTGATTTTGAGTCATGGTCTCGCCAAGTCACTAAGTTGCCTAGGCTGGGTTTGAACTTGCAATCTTCCTGGCTCTTGGCCTCCCTAGAGTGCTGAGATTACAGGTCTGTGCTACTGGGCCCAGCCTTCTTTTTCCTTTATCTAACTTTATTGTTCATAATAAAAGATCTAAATACTCATTTGTTCCCCAGCTTACTCTGCAGGTGGGAGGCCACCTATAGCAGTTCTGGGTGTTGCCATATGAGCAGAAGCATGCCAGGCAGGCTTCTAGGAAAGGCAGTCAGGAGCAGTCCATGATCCCTCTGTTCATTTTCTTATTCTGAATATGAGTGTGATTTCTGAACAAGCTGCAGTTATACTGTGACCATTAGGTGACAAGTAAAATGTATAAAGCCAACATTCTCAAGATGGTAAAATGAAAAATAAGAAAAAAACTGATTCTGGGCATGGTGGTACAGGTCTGTAATCCCAGACTCCTGCAAAGCTGAGGCAGGAGGATTGCCAATTTGAGCCCAGCCTGAACAACTTAACAACTTAGTAAAACCCTGTCTTAAAAATAAAAAATAGCCAGAAACAGTGGCATAGGTCTACTATCCCAGCACTCTGGAAAGATGAAACAGTAGGATCATAAGTTCATGACCAGCCTGGGCAATTAAGTAACTTAGTGAGACACTGTCTCAAAAATCAGTCAATCAATTAAAAAAAAATGGGCTGAAGATATAGCTGAATGGGAAGACCTTGGGCTCAATTCTCAAAACCACACACAAAACAGCAATGAGCAAAAATAACCTGAGTTCTTGACATAGGTGAACTATCATATCAGTTTCAAACTACTTGTAGATTTCTTTTTCTTCCTGATACTGGTGATAAAAATCAGGAGTGTTTAACCACAGAGCCAGATCTTCATTCACTCATTTCTTGGTACCAGGGATTGAGCCCAGGGCTTTCACACTGAGCTACCTTCTCCTCAACCCATTTTTATTTGAACTATGAGACAGGATCCCAGGCTTGTGCCAACTGTCCAGCTTTCTTTTCTTATTTGATACAGGATCTTGCGAAGTTGCTCACACTGGCCTTAAACTTGCAATCTTTCTAAGTGTTTCAAGTAGTTGAAATAACAGGTGGTGTGCGCCATGGAGCCCAGTAGACTTGTTTTGTTGATAAGAGTAAGATTTTCTATTATTCATACGCAAACACATTCCCAACTAATCAGAAACCTTCCATGTATTTTTTCTGACGCTCCATCGGAAGCTCTTTCTAGAAGGGTTGCTTTGGCAGCAGAACGTGAGCCTGGACTGCTGACTCCTCTTTGCAAACATGTCTAAAGATGAGGTCAAAACAGGAAATCAGAGCAGAGGATCATCAGATAAATTGCTGGCACAGACCACCATCTGATAACCACACAGAATTCCAACAGGGCCTAAAGTCAGCTGACTTTTCAGTTTTACAAACCTGAAAATCCCCTTTTTTCTACTTATGTCACTTTGAACTGAGTTTCACTGCAAAGAGTGACTAACGTACCACACAGAGGTATGAGTGTTAACCCATCACCACAACTAAATGAATCTGAGGCAGTGACCTGACTTTAATCGATTAGGTTCTCCTGTATGTGTATTTGTATTTTTTTTTTCCTTGAGACAGGGTCTCGCTCTGCAGTCCAGGCTGGTCCTGAACTCACTCTGGACCCCAGGCTGGCCTAGAATTGCAGGCGGGCACTACCATGCCCTGCTTATGTGGTGCTGGGAAATGGAACTCAGAGCCTTGTGCTTCAGAGGCAAGCGCTGTAACTGCTGTGCTAGTCCTCCAGACCATGTATTTGTATTTTTAAAAATTCCCAATAAATAGTGCACATACTTGTTCACACACACACACACACACACACACAGAGAGAGAGAGAGAGAGAGAGAGGAAGAGAGAGAGAGAGAGAGGAAGAGAGAGAGAGAGAGAGAGAGAGAGAGAGAGAGAGAGAGACTTTTTTTTCCAGATAAGGTCCTGCCCTATAGTCCACACTGGTCTTGAAAGCACTATGGGGCTGGAGGAATGGTTCAGCGGTTAAAGCGCTTGCCTAGCAAGTGCTACGTCAAATGAGTTTAGTTCTCTAATACCACTTAAACCAGGCATGGTGGTGCACGCCTGTAATCCCAGCACTCGGAGGCTGAGGCAGGAAGACTGCTGGGAGTCCAAGGTCAGCCTGGGTTCCATAGTGAGTTCAGGACCAGCCTGGGCAACAGAGCAAGGCCCTGTCCCTAAAGAAAAGAAAAGAAAAGAAAAGAAAGCATTATATAGGCTGGCCTTGAACACAGAGCAATCCTACTGCCTCAGCCTCCTCAGTGTTGTGATTATAGGTGTGTAACACCATGCCCAGCCTATGGGGTGCTGGGGAATGAAACTCAGGGCCTTGCACTTGCTAAGCAAGCCCTCCACCTGCTGAGCAGTACCTCCAGCCTCTGACCTTCAACCTTTATTTTTTGTGAAGGATCTTTCACTGTAGTCCAGGTTGGTCCTGAACTCACTAGGCAGCCTATGTAGCCCAGGCTGGCCTTGAACTCACAACAATCCTCTTGCCTCAGTTTCCCCGGTGTCCCCATCTCCTACACAAATATATATAAATACAACAGTGAGACCCTACATCAAAAACAAAACAAAACAAAACAAAACAACCCAAACAAACCCAAAATCCAAATATATATAAAGAGAAAGATACAGGGGCTGGAGGAATGGTTTAGGTGCACACCTGTAATCCCAGCACTTGGGAGGCTGAGACAGGAGGACTGCA